>OX608080.1:51967223-52048465 GCA_951509765.1 Sphenella marginata | reverse complement strand
CCACAACAATTTTCTTAACCAATCTTGAAAGTTTAAAAGAGATCGACCATAAACTTTGGACATTATTGAAGTACAAACAAAACACAAAAAATGTGGGCGTGCACCGCCCACTTTTCCAAAATTACATAAATCTTGACCAAAGGACACACATATCCAGAAATCATTAATTTAGACCAAATATGTTCAGAGCTATGAAGAATTTACATTTTATATAGCCTGGGGGCGTGGCACCGCCTACTTTTCCAAAAATTGATATAGCCTAAATCGTACACAACAATTTTCTTAACCAATCTTCAAAGTTTAAAAGAGATCGACCATAAACTTTGGACATTATTGAAGTACAAACAAAACACAAAAAATGTGGGCGTGGCACCGCCCACTTTTCCAAAATTACATAAATCTTGACTAAAGGACACACATATCCAGAAATCATTAATTTAGACCAAATATGTTCAGAGCTATGAAGAATTTAAATTTTATATAGCCTGGGGGCGTGGCACCGCCTACTTTTCCAAAAATTGATATAGCCTAAATCGTACACAACAATCTTCTGAACCAATCTTGTAAGTTTAAAAGAGATCGACCATAAACTTTGGACATTATTGGAGTACAAACAAAACACAAAAAATGTGGGCGTGGCACCGCCCACTTTTCCAAAATTACTTAAATCTTGACCAAAGGACACACATATCCAGAAATAATTAATTTAGACCAAATATGTTCAGAGCTATGAAGAATTTAAATTTTATATAGCCTGGGGGCGTGGCACCGCCTACTTTTCCAAAAATTGATATAGATTAAATCGTACACAACAATCTTCTGAACCAATCTTGAAAGTTTAAAAGAGATCGACCATACACTTTGGACATTATTGAAGTACAAACAAAACACAAAAGATGTGGGCGTGGCACCGCCCACTTTTCCAAAATTACTTAAATCTTGACCAAAGGACACAAATATCTAAAAATCATTAATTTAGACCAAATATGTTCAGAGTTATGAAGAATTGTAGTTTTATATAGCCTGGGGGCGTGGCACCGCCCAAATTTCCAAAAATTAATATAGCCTATGCTTTAACCCATGATCCCAAGAATATACTGTGAAAATTTCATAAAAATCGGTTGAGTACTTTGGACGCCCATAAAGGACACACAGACACACATTCATTTTTATTTATAAGATGGGTTTGTTATTATAATTTGGGGAATCACCAAAAATTCTCTTTATATTTCTTCTCTTTTGTCGAAGGCTTATGCATCTCTTAGTCAAAATACATTTTCTCTACGTTGAGTTCATACACACGCACATACCTTTTTGTTCCGCTGTAGCTTGAGTTTGATCTATGAAAATTCTTATGCTTGGATTGTTTGAAGATTTTATAAATTTCATCCTAGAAATAAGGGGCTTTAAGTTTTGAAAATGGAAAAAATGAAAACGCCACTTGGTTTATTTTTGGGAAAACTTGCTTCTTAAAAAAATTTCATAAAAATTGGGCCATCACTTTTCGAGATTAGCCGTTACGAATATTTTCATATAAGCAATTTTATATAATTAGTATAGATATAGATATATAGATATAGATATAGATATAGATATAGATATAGATATAGATATAGATGTATTTCTAGGGAAGTCACTGGTCAGGCAGAACAACATCTGCCGGGTCTGCTAGTATTGATATAAAATTGTATACACTTTAAAAAGAAGAACGTATGTTGTCACGAATACGATTTGCTGTTGAAGAAAATTCAAGGTCATTGGTTTCTTCCTCTTCCTCTTGACGGTTTTCATTATCAAATTGTATGGAGTTTAAATCTTGTACTTTGTAGTAAATGCAAATGTTGTGTAGTGCACAAGCAACATTTATAATATGACTCGCTTTTTGAGGCGAGTAATGCAGCTCTCGTGCTCCCAACAAACGCCGAAAGCGGTTCTTTAAAACGCCGATCGTCCGCTCTATAATATTTCTTGTTTTTGAGTGTCTCATATTATAATCACTTTCGCGGCTGCCTTGACTTACGGACCGATATGGAGTCATTAGCCAAGGTTGTAATGGGTATCCAGCATCGCCTTTATAAAAAGCAAATGAATATTTTAAATTGTCGAGGAAACGTACATATATAACTAAATACCTAACAGCCATGTGTTCCTTTCACCTTCACGATAACGTTGTTCCATATAGCATCTCAGCTTGCTCAATCCCCATACATGAGCGTCGTGATTGCACCCAATGTGTCAATGCTTCTTATTCTTAATTTGTGATCGCACACCTAAAAAAATAAGTTTCCAATTATGGAATTGATTCCATAAAATACAATCCTCACCACCATAGCATTGATGCTAAAAAATCCTTTTCTATTATAATAAAGAAAAGGTTCATCGGATGGCTTGATTATTTTTATGTGCGTGCCATCAACCCACATTATAACACCTGGGAAACCAGCCTTCGTAAAAAAAATTGTTTTGCTTCCTGCTTTTCTAGTTCATTCTGCTCGAATTTTATCCACTGTGGGCATAGCTTTCGTTGCATTATTTCCAGAAAAATGGACAGCCACTTTGACACGGTTGACTGCGCCACTCCAACATTGTAGTATGCGCCAACTCCATGCTGGTAACTGCCTTCCCCAAAAAATCTTAAACAGGATACTACAACGTTAAGCGGAGTTAACGAGGACAAAGTACTTGCCGACGATTCTTCGGCAAACGTATCTAGGACATACTTGAAAGCGTCCTTATTCAAACGAAAGTTTTTTTGGAATCTAAATAAGTTAACAAATTGTAAGAAAATTGTCTCCTTTTACGTGCAATTACTTACAGCCCGTCATTCATCTGAAAGGATCGCACATATCTCGTAATTTTCTTCGTTCAATTCTTACTCCAGCATTATGAGATCCGCTGCTCTCCTCCTCAACCAATAATATCGCCGCGGATAAAGATTCCATACTTACTTACGCTTATTAAAAATAATAACAATATAAAAATTTTACTTTTATTTCTTTTCTTTGAACAGAACTAATTTGTGTATTTTTGCTTTGTTATGTTCCATTTTCACACATTCCAAGGCAAACAGCTGATTTCGAAAGAGTTATAACTCTTCCTCTTCTTCTTTCAATCCAATTTAAACGCATGATACCAATTTTCGATTTCGGCGGAGCGTAGAACGGGAACGTAATTGAAATCCATGATAGGGGTGAAAATATCTATTTTCACAGGCTGTCCGAAATATGGATATGCTAAGTATAGCTTTCTGAAGAAGTCTATTCTTGGCTCAGCTAATCTTATCTGTGGCAATCGGTTCGGGCTGACACTACATATGTGCATACGGTAATATCTTTTACAGCTGTGATGTTTAATACAACTTTTCCACGAGTTGTCGTGAGTTTCTTTGACCTATTCCACTTATTGAGACCTTTTGCGTTTGTTTGTGGTATGTTTAATCGCCGAGCACATAATTCGGTTATCAGCGGTGATTGCGAACCGGAATTTAACAATGCCCGGCATGGTTGTAGTATACCTTGATTGTCACTTACCATTACCATTACATTTCGGTATATTTACATACTCAGCAGCGTTTATTGATAACACATTCGCTGATGACTTAGTTTCGTGTAAAAGCGTATTATTCCTGCTTCTATACATTCTGCAATTAGAGAACTTGCACTCCGTTAGAGGGTGCTTAGCACGTAGGCAATTTGCACATATGCTATTCATACAAACAAATTCATTTCGAGCAGGTACTTACATTTCTTTAAATGACGAGCACTGATGGAAATGAAACTGCGTTTTTGATTGGTGTTGTTTTTTGCACGGTCTGCGAATTTCTTCTTTTTAAAATGTTTTTATTAGGTCGCTTTCGTGGTATCTGTCCGCGGATTTTTGCATTCGATTTTAAACCAACTGCCTGTTGAGCTAGGGTCTTGAAATTTTCACCATAGTTCAAGTCCCGATGACAATGCAATATTATGAAAAAAAAAATTACGCTAGGTGGCGCGTGGGTCGCTATATTTCCAAAATTCGCATTTATGGTCCGATTTGGATGAAATTCGGAACATGTATTACTACAATGAAAAGAAAGATTTCGGGGAAAAAAATTCCGCTAGGTGGGGCTGAGATCGCTGTAATAAAAACTCAAAATCGTAATTATGGAGCGATTTGGCTGATATTTTACGTGTGTGTTACTCAATCAATTTCCAAATGCTCTAAAAAAATTGGATCCGCTAGGTGGCGCGTGAGTCGCTCTATCTAAGAAATGCGAAGGTCTGTTTTCGGTGTCGATTAATTCGTTTTTCAACGAACTTCCCGTTGAGGTTGAAACTTGAAATTTTCATCGTCGTTTAGTTTTCTGCCCCCACACAATATAACAAAAAAAATTCCGATAGGTGGCGCACAGGTAGAGATATTTGAAAAGTTTCATTTCCAGAGATTTTGCTTTGGATTTTGAACTAACTTGCAGTTGAGCTGGGGTTTTGCAATTTTCATCATCGTTCAGGCTTCGCTAACAATGCATTAACGAAAAAAAAAAAATCAAAAATATTGCTTAATTTCATAAATCCCATTTATCGTCCTATCTTGAGTTTAGTCGTTTAGTCTTATTGCCACAGATATTATAGGAAGTAGTGGATTATAGCATGACGTTCAGCGCCATCTGCACATTAGTAGACTATAGCATGATGTCCTATGAACATACCGATTGTACACATTTTTTTTTGCTCGAGCATCGAAATCCATATAGAAAATATATTTATGTACATATACTCGTATGTACCTTAACATTAAATAAGTAAAACCGCTGTTAGATTACAAATTGATTACCAGATGGTTTCAGACTTTTGATGCATGAACGTCTAACTTGTTTATAACTTTATTTTAGTGAATGTTCTAATGGATTGATATAAGTCCGGTGCCATGCCACTGACGCCTTTACAAAACAGTGTATGTAAATATATTAACAAGGAAAGAAGTTCCAAGCTTTTCACACGGAAAACGATGAACTCAATCGAAATTCACAAATTATTTCTTTCTTTAAATGGCCATCTTACAGCCTTAGCGATTTTGACTATCCATCATAGCTCGCCAGTCATTTCTTTGTTGCTCCTCCGCTTCCACCGGCGGGTGCCGATAAGAATACCTTCTGGGCTGGAGCGTCATCATTCATTCGCACAACGTGGCCTAGCCAGCGAAGTCCCAACGTCTTCTGTGGTAAACCATGCCAAATTATAAAGCAAAATTTCGAATATATGGTAGGAAAGTGGAAGGAGGGAAAGAGGAATAGTAAAGATATTAGAGGGGGGAGAATGTGAAGAAGAATAAAAAAAAAATTTTAATTTAAAATGTTTTTAAAATGAACTAAAAACTGCAAAATAATTTCTCCTCTGCCTACATAGATTTTTCACCACGTAGAGCTTGTCCTGAACATTTATTAGTGGGAATTCTCATAGGCATTACAGTACTTGGCAAGATTGAAATGTATAAAAACATAGGCGCACGCTATAGATGGTTCACATAAGTTTCTAAAAATCTTACTACCGATATGAGCTTTCCTAAAAAAGATCATCTTTTCACGATATAGCAAGCGCCAAATGTTTTTATACATATCAATCCTGCCAAGTACTGTAATGCCCACTAATAAATGTTCAGGACAAGCTCTACGGGGTGAAAAATCTATGTAGGCAGAGGAGAAATTATTTTGCAGTTTTTAGTTCATTTTAAAAACATTTTAAATTAAAAATATTTTTTTATTCTATTTTTTATTAGCTATATGCTCGCTTAGGAATGTTAGAAATTGTTGAAATGTTGGCTGCTCAACTATTATCTTTCTCCATATTTTCATCTTTTTTATAGAGTTGGGAATTTTAGTTCATTGAAGTGAGCAGAGATTTCGAACTATGTAGCTCATTTAGTTCGTTTTTAGTTCAATTGTTTGTATTTGTTTCCCTTAGGAAATAACTGCTAAAACACGTCCAAAATATTGGGAGAGAAATTAAGATACATATGTATTGTCTTTGGCATTGGTATCAATATTCCAGAGGCACATCTTTTGATACTTTCCCCTACGCTTTTCAACTTGTTTTCGCAGTTGACTCTTGAAGGCAACAAATACCACCCTATGTCCCGAAGTACAAATTATATAAATATATGCATATACATATGTATATGTAAACTGTTTACTAATGTTTCTATCAATATAATGAGCAGTAACACCAATATAACTTGCATTTGTAGAAGATGTGCAACAATACGTATGTAGTTAAGCACACCTCAAATGATTCTTGCAGCTCAGTTTGAATTTTTGATTGTAATTCGCCGTAAACTTTAGGAATTAGGACTTCTGATAAAGTTTTTCTCGATGGTAAATTATAACCAAAACAATGCCATGGCAACAAATTTGATTACCTCTGGCTCTTTAACCAAACGCTCATTTTAACCAACTGGGTATTAATCTTTTCAACTGTTTTGTTAGTTGGGGCCTTATAAACAAAATTTGTGATTACCGGCTGGGCGGCATCTGGCTGCTTCTTTTGTTGTGTGGTTTTCTCCACTTCCAATTCCTCCACGGTTATGTCATCTACCTCTGCCCATTGTGGTGGTCCTAACTGGTCAATGGTTTTAATTTTAAAAAGTATCTCTCTTATTGTAAAGGCCGGAGAGATTCGGCCGATCAAATAGGCTATCGGGGAGACAGCCGGAATAAATGTGAGAGATAATCTGTTGAGCGTGTGGTTCACTTCAAATCATGTCTCCGACTTTATTAACAAATCTTATTCTATTTATACACAAATTTGTCACAGAAAGTTATTTGCTAGACTCCTCCTCTTTCTCGGCTTCTATGTAGCTGAATTCAACTTCAGCTTGGCAATTACTTGCATTAGCCAATAGAAGCGCTTAGCGTCAGACCAAGCAGAGCTCCAGAATAAACGCTGGCTCAGCTAAAGTATTGACATACTTTAAGCAACGCTATTGGCCAAAGGTGTCAAATGCATTTTTCAAATGCGGCTATACAAACAGACATGCATGTAGGTCGTGGCTGTTGCACGCTATGTACATATGTTTGTATGAGTACACTACACCCTTACCGCAAAAGAGAAAAATTTATTTCGTTTGATATAATAAATTTTTGTGTGGAGCTATGCAAATACCTTTCATATGAATATACATACTTACATCTATGGGTATGGTTTGCTTAAGTGTAATTGGGTTACATACAATTTTCTAAAATATTTAATATAATTATTTACAGATGTCGGTGGACTTGTTTTATCTTATCTCTAAGTGTTTCCTTACATGTAATTTTATCTATATATATGTAATTTCTAACATATGTCGGCTTATTTGCCTTAGGTTATTTCTAAGTATTTCTTTAAAATATTATTGTGCAGTTCTTTGTGTTTGCCGTTTATGTCTATTATGGAATTTACGCCGTTTCGTTTTACAATTCTATATGGGCCATGATATGGGCTTTGGCTTTTTTTCTTATTTTCTAGTCTTACATACACTAGATCTCCTATTTCCAACTCAACCTTGTTTATTTTATTGTCATATTTTGACTTTCGTTTCTCTTTAACAGTTTTGATAATGTTCCTGGCATTGAGTATTGACCTTTGGAGTCTCAATTTCAACTCATTGGCATAGTCATCAATGTCATAAATTTTTGTTTGTTTATTTATATTGTCGTTTGGTAGCGCGGGTAATTTACCGAAAACTAACTCATACGGTGAATACAATGTATCTACGTGTGGGGTCGTGTTGTAAGCGAAAGTGTAATATGGAACCCATTTATCCCATTCATAATCGTCTGCAAAGGAAAGTAAAAATTCGTTAAGTGTCCTATGGTTTTTCTCAAGTGAGCCCATAGTTTCGTGGTGGTATGGTGTGGAAAATACTTGTTTCGTGTTAAGTATGTTGCACACATGTTTCATTAACTCATTTACAAATTCCGTACCCCTATCTGATTTCAATGTTTTTATGAAACCGTACTTGAGAATCAGTTGTTCAACCAGCGTGGTCGCAATTGTTTTTGCGTCTTTTGACTCAATGGGGTGTGCTATTACGAATTTTGATAGATCACATTGCATTGTCAATATGTATCTATAGCCGTTTGATATGCGAAGCGGACCGACCGTGTCAATCGCGATAGTGTCAAATGTAGATGCCGGGGTGTCTGTCACCACAAGAGGCTCTTTTGTGTGTCTAACAATTTTGTTTTGAGTGCATTTTTTGCAATTGTTTACAAATTCTTTTACCATTTGTCTCATATTTTTCCAAATGTATCTTTGTTTTAGTTTTAAAATTGTTTTTCGAATTCCTAAATGGCCTGCGATATTTGAGCAGTGAAATTCGTCTATCAGTTTGTATTTTGTTATCATGCTGTTTATTTCCCTTGGAGCTTTGTATATTAGTATTTGTATCGGCGCGCGTTTATTCATTTCTAACTCATTGTATTTCCTCTTGAATACATTTATATCAATATTTTTATATATATAATCTTTTTCACACAGGGCTAGCTCCTTTATATGTGAATTCCTTAGCAAACTATGTAGTTTCTCCAACATTGAATCTAGATTCAAAGGGTCATCGCTACAAGTTACGTGCACTTCATCATTCATTAATTCAATTGTGGTACCACTGTCGTTTTCAATATTAAATTTCAATTTCTTCATATTCTTTACGTCATTAAAGGATGTGCATTCCCAAATGTGAAGTTGCGCAGGCTTCTTATGAGATGTGCTTTCCTTAATGCGTCTACCGGTTTCCTTATTATCGTTTTCTTTTAAATTCTTTTCTTTCATTTCTTTTAAATTCGCGGCCTTGCTCCTTGTTACTACGTTAATTTTCTTATCTTCTTTTTCAATTTTACTAGTGGGAATCATTGATTAAAGTACGTCACTATCTAACTTAATTCGTGATAGTGCGTCAGCATTTGTGTTAATTTTACCTTGTTTGTATACAATTTCAAAATCATATTCTGATAGATCTATTCTAATTCTCGTCATTTTCGATGACGGATTTCTATGTGAGAATAGTGATACTAGGGGTCTATGGTCAGTTACAACAATAAATTTTCTACCATACAGGTATGTTCTAAAATAGTTTATTCCCCAATGAATTGCCAACAGTTCTTTTTCGATAATTGGCTTGTTGATATCATGTTTTTGTAGAGATTTGCTTGCATAGGAAATTGGTAAATCGTGACCAATTTCTCCCTGTGATAGTATGGCTCCTAATGCAAAATCAGAAGCATCTGTTGTTAGTATAAAAGGTTTGTCAAAGTCTGGATACTGTAAAATGGGCGGGTTAATTAGTTTGTCTTTTAAGTTGTTGAATGCTTTTTCGCATTCTTCTGACCAAATAAAAGGTTTTCCTTTCTGTAATAGTGAGTTGAGGCATTTTACTATTTTTGCGAAATCCGGTATAAAACGCCTGTAGTAATTGCAGAAAGCTATGAATCGTCTTGTCTCGTCTGGATTTGTCGGTTTGGGATAGTTGCGTACTACCTCGCATTTGGCTGGGTCTGTTTTTATGCCTTTATCTGTTATTAAATGTCCTAAATAAATCACTTCTGATTTAAGAAATTGACATTTGCTTGCATTAAGTTTGAGGTTGTAATATTTTAACCTATCGAAAACTCTTATGAGGTTTCTGTTATGGTGCTTCAAGGAAGCATCGTCCGAAAACGATGATGTCGTCTACGTAGAGGAATGCTTCGGATTTTAAACCGCTTAGTGCAATCGTTAGCATTCTTTGGAAACTATTTGAGGATATTTTTAATCCGAATGGTAGACGTTTGAATTGGTAGTGACCATCTTGAGTCGAAAATGCTGTGGGTGGTCTCGAGTCGTTTTGCAAAGGTATTTGGTGAAAAGAGCTTGTCATGTCTAAAGTTGTGAAGTATTTGGCTCTGCCTAAGACATCTAATACGTCCTCAAGTCTTGTTAAAGGAAATTTGTCGTTTATTACTTTGTCATTCAGTTTTCTATAGTCCACTACCAGGCGCCATTTCTTCTCTTCAGTGTTACTCTTTTTGGGTACCAGAAGGAGTGGGGAGTTGTAGGGGCTGACTGATGGTTCGATGATGTCGTTGTCGACCAATTCTTGAACTTGTTTTTGAATTTCATCTTGCTGGGTTTGTGGGAGTCTGTAGTTTTTAATGTATACTGGTACGTTATCAGTTAAATTAAGTTTTTGTTTGTAGAAATTATTTATTGAAAGTTTTTCTCCTTCTAAATGGAAAATGGATTGGTATTTGTAAAATATATCTTTTAGCTCATTTTCTGTGTTTTTGTCTAGCTTTTCTAGTTTTAGTTCGTTTATTAATTTGTCAAAACGTTCGGTACTGTACGAGTTTTCTTCGTTTTTCTTACTTAAAATATCGTAATTGGATAGTCCCTCTGTCATGAATCTGAGTTCTTTTATATTGACTGCGTGACTGTTAGTGTTCATTATTTTTACGTGTACTGTTCCTTTTGCGGGTGCTATAGAATTTGCCAAAAATACTCCGTCTTGTATCTCTTGATTGCAAACTACGCTGTCCTCTTCTATCTTTAGGTTGATTGGAAGAATTATTTCAGTTCTTGGCGGTATCGTTAAAGTCTTGTTTTTAGGTAATCTTGTGTGGATTGGTAAAATAATTTCTTTGTCTTTTAGATTTATTGCTATAGTGAATGTTTCATAATCGATTTTACATAGGTGTTTTATCAAGAAATCTCTACCAAGTATTCCATCTGTTGCTATTGGAAAATTCTCGTTTACTAATTGGAAATGTATACATGTTTTATTATTGTCTATTAAGAAATTTAGCTTAGACGTACCAATCGAGTAAATTTCTTCTTTTGTTATGCCCGTAAGTTTACATCTAGCTTCAGTATCGATGTCGAATTCATCGTGAAATGGGTTTTTGCAAATTGAAATGTCTGCTCCTGTGTCAATCAGGAAGGACATCGGCTTGTTAAATTCAGAGTTATTTAGTGTTAGGTAATTTGTTAGATTTTCTGTGATGACAAAAATATTTCTGGACTTATTTTTATCTACATGTCCCTGTCCCCCGGAAGATTGCCATCGTAGTCCTCCGGGTCGTCCACGTTTCCCTGGAATTGGACGACGTTCATTCGGCGACTATTGTAATTGGAGTTTCCCTGTCTTTGGTAGTTGTTGTATTCTCGCCTTTGTTGGTTATTATTTCCCTGCCTTGGGAAATTGTTGTGCGAGTTGGGTCTGGGAGTATTCACATACCTATTGGAATTGCCGTTCTGTGTTTGGTTGGGCAAATTCCTTGGAAAATTCTGTTGTTTAGCATTGTTATTACTGGAATACCTAGGCTGATAATGGTTTCTATTTCCATTGTTTTGCTGCCTATACGTATTCTGGTAATTGTTGTTCCAGTTGTGTCTTTCATTTCTGAAGAACATTACATTTCGGCTGCTGTTTTGTGTTCCTTGCTCTAGCTCTAGAGCCAGGTTAACAGCGCTGTCAAAAGTTTTAGGTAGTGCTGCAAATACCGTCTGTTTTGAGCTTTCGTTTAGCCCCTTTTTAAAGACCGTAAGACTGTATTGCTCATTTAGGTTGGCGATAAGTGCTTTCTGTTCAGGGGATGCACTCGCGCCTAGTTGCCCTATCTGTAGATTGTTTTGTTCCGATATTAGTTGTAAAATTTTATTTTTATAATTTAGGATACTCAAATTCCTTTGGTGGAGGTTAGATAATTGATTTTGAATTTGGGGTATTGTAGTTGTACTTTTGTATTTATTTTTAAGGGATGTACTCAACTCTTGAAAGGTTTTTGGGATTGATATTGCGGTGATATTTGTCTTCACCGTCTGACTTAGCTTTACGTAAATTACAAAATCAACCAATGCCGGTTTTGCAGTGTTTTCCAAGTCATTGTAGATGATTTCAATAATTTTCAGAAATGCATCTAACTCTTTGTAATTTCCTGAAAAGTTAGGAATTGATTTCGAAGCTAATTGTAGATTAAATTGTGACATTGTGACTATATGAATATCTGGGCTGTGGTCAAAAATTTCTGCTGGAAGTTCGATATTTTGTTCAATTTTATGAGTGATTTCTATCTCATATTCGTATTTTGATGTAATTTTTAATATTTTGTCTCTTTTGTGCCAGAATATGTCCAATACAATTCCTTTGTGCTCTTTGGTGAGCTTTTCAAAATGTGCATTGGAAATGCTCCTTATGGCTTCTAATTCAGTAAAAAGGATTTCAATGTGTTTACGGAATGTTTCTTCTCTAACTCTTACTGCTTTATTCAGGCATTTATAAGATTTATTGAACTTCTCTTCTGAAATTTTTATCTTTTCCTCCACTTTCTGCCAAGTACTCATTGTTTAAACTTGGTCATTCTTAATGTTTTGGTTTATTGCCTTCTTCAATTGGCTCCTATATATTTTATGGATTTTTAGAATTAAATTAAAAATCAAAACTGTTGTTATTATTATTAACAGTGTCTCTACAAGGCTGGTGGAACCATTTTGTCTGTTTTCTAGTACAACTTCATTGACCACATTGGCCTTGGGGTCACTTATTTTCGATTTCTGAGAGCCCATATCAAATTCTAGAAGTTTTACGTTATCTATTTAAAAAAAATTTTTTTTTTTTTTTGTATTAATTTTATTTACACTATTTTTTATACCTCAACATCTTAATCTTCTTAATAATACATATTTTGTTATCTTTCCTATATTCTAGATTTAGTTGGTTATATAGAATGGCTTTTGCCTGTCTTTCCTTGAATTGCCTTCCACTTCGGCGCTTCTTCTTTTGCTTTTGTTGTTCTGTTTGTTCTTTCGGCCTTTTGTATTCGGCCTGCCTAGCTTTGTACTCTTCTATGGTCAACCTTTTCGGACCTTCATTTATTGGTGTGGGTACGTAGGTTGGATACGTTTCTGATGGCTCATTTGTTTGTTCGGGCACATAAGGCTCCGTGTATTTTATGAAAATTTCATCGAACTCAGCCTGGCTGATGATTTCTTCGCTATTCATCTCAGAAGTTCCACTGGTCGTTGGGCAGGATCGCCATGTGGTGGTCCTAACTGGTCAATGGTTTTAATTTTAAAAAGTATCTCTCTTATTGTAAAGGCCGGAGAGATTCGGCCGATCAAATAGGCTATCGGGGAGACAGCCGGAATAAATGTGAGAGATAATCTGTTGAGCGTGTGGTTCACTTCAAATCATGTCTCCGACTTTATTAACAAATCTTATTCTATTTATACACAAATTTGTCACAGAAAGTTATTTGCTAGACTCCTCCTCTTTCTCGGCTTCTATGTAGCTGAATTCAACTTCAGCTTGGCAATTACTTGCATTAGCCAATAGAAGCGCTTAGCGTCAGACCAAGCAGAGCTCCAGAATAAACGCTGGCTCAGCTAAAGTATTGACATACTTTAAGCAACGCTATTGGTCAAAGGTGTCAAATGCATTTTTCAAATGCGGCTATACAAACAGACATGCATGTAGGTCGTGGCTGTTGCACGCTATGTACATATGTTTGTATGAGTACACTACACCATTCAGCAGTACTATTCAGGCTAACGAAAAGGATGCCGGAGCCCCATATGGCGACCTAAGTTACCAACTGAGCGACCACTGAAACTTAACACTGGAGTGCACGCGCGGCCTACTATAGTAGACCATTGGTATATTTTTGTTGATAACTTAACAATTCTGTATGTTAGAGCGGAGTAGTTCCAGGAAAGCCCTATGCATTAAATTTTCGTCTAGTCACTACCGTGAGAGCTTTCTGCTGGTACACATATTTCTGAAGATTAGCGAAAAAGTCTCGGGACTACCATAGCAGCAAGAAATCAATCATCAAAAAAGTGGTGCAAAACGTGCAACAAATGGATTTGTCCTAATCAACCGGCTGTGATGTGTAATAAATGTCACAAAAATAGGTTTTTGATAAACTTTAATAATGTAAGAAAAAAATTTGAATCATTGGTCTCAAAAGTACAAGTTTTGGTATTTTTGCTATTATAGAACAAAATTGGCTTTAATATTAAAATGTTGTTTTCTATGGATAAATTAAAGCTTAAATTATTCTTTTAAATAAATATAAATACGCTTTCAATCAATAGTTTCAGTAATATGTAATGAAAAAAATTTGTATTGCTATTTTAAAATGGTCTACCATAGTAGGCCACGCGTGCGTTAGTGTAAAAAAAAAGGCGCGTGTACTCTAGTGTTAATGCAGCTGAGCAGTGCTTACATTGAGCACGATTGTTACTTGTCTCTTTAAAGTGGTTCCAAACGATACTCCTTCCCCCAGGCATCTAAGCATATGTATGTATGTACGGAAACAAATTATATGGAAATCAATTTACAACAACACATTTAAATACTTACAATGGTTCCAGAAGTATCTTGACGATTTCGCTTTTTTATTTATTAATTCTCAATTTGTTAAGCAAAATTTGCGGAAAGTGAACGCTAAAAAATGCTGCTTTCGTTCAAAAATTTGAGCTTCAATTTAGTTAGTGCAAATTTTTGAATGGTTTAACAGCCATTTGGCACCTGTTTCACCTTTTATATTCGTATTTACTATTGCAGGTAAATTTCAGTCAACTTTAGCACGCGTTTGAGTTTCTCGGTATTTTCTCATTCTCGACGAAACCTTTGACTAAAATTTCACATAGTTCAAGTAGTTCATTTGAAATTTCGAACTAGCTCCCGCGATCACTTCCATGAACTAGTTCAATGAACTATTTCGTTCATGAACGACCCAAGCCTACTTTTTTAGCAAATGGTTGACTACGACAGAATAGGTTGCTTTAAAACTTTCAAGGCTTTATATTTTTGGTTTGTTAAAAAATAAAATTGTTTCAGAGTATCAAGGATCTCCGTTATAATCGGTGGTTGCTCGAATACTTTACGTAGATGAACATCCATGATGAGAGGTATTTTGTTGTAGCGCTCCATTTTTTAGTGCCGGCAAAACTTTGCTGGATTTTATGATTGCGGCGAATAAAAAAGTACATGCTGTCATCAAGCAAAGAGGCATCGCATTCACGCCTTGGCACCCACGCCTGATGACTTGTATGAGCTTCACGCAGACGTCGACTTAGTTCAGCGGATAAAAACGCAGCGGCTTCACTGGCTAGGCCACGTCGCGCGAATGAACAAAGACGCTCCAGCCCAGAAGGTATACTTATCGGCACCGCCGTTGGAAGTAGAGGAAGATCACCACTCCATTCCCACGACAGCCGGTTCTATGTACCGGAATGACTCGGGCTGTTATTTCCCGACCAAGGGCTGTTATTTCACTACCCCCCTGCCTAAACCGTCAGTTATCCCCCCCCCCCCCCCCAATAATGTCATCCTCCGAGCAGCTCCTTGCAGCGGGACTGCTCAAGACTCTCCTGCTGCGGGCTGGTATTGAATCCAACCCCGGACCTAGAGAATGGATCTGCTGTATATGCTGGAAGAAAATTTATGTGAAATGTTCACATTCAGTACAATGCTCTAATTGTAACAGATGGTTGCATTTAACTAGTTGCTCCGGACTAAATCCCTCTACTCATAGACCCGCTAGTTTTTATAGAACTTTTGTGGCTCATTGCTGTTCACGTCCTACGACGTCCAGTGGCCGTCGTCGATCAAGTATCGCTCCGCCACATATGTCTGACTCTGTCACATCAGTCTCCACGACTAGCACTAACAATGCACATCAGCAAGTAGACCTTCCGAGTGGCCGCTCACGCCCACAGGCGTCAACATCTCACACAGCAGCTCACAGCTACTCCCTACGTAGCACTTCCCGAGGGGATTTGAGCAATGCTGAGCGTCCGCTCTCTCCCACCCCTCGGTCAGCCCCTCTTCTTCCAGCATCAGCACGAGTATAAGCCACAACCATCAGCTCCTGGTCCCTCATACTACGTGCACTGTTTGTCGGTTAAGATTATATACGCCATTGGCATCAGTCAAGTGCAATAACTGTCTTGGCCTGTGTCACCTGCTTATATGCTCTGGACTCGCGAACAGGAACCTATGGACTGATACGTACGTTGCGCCATGCTGTCGAGCTACGCAACCTTCAACGTCGTCCGTCGACTTCAAGATTACGCCGTAGTGCGCGACCCAGCCAATTACCACCTAGGCATACGCACCAGTCATGGACCCCCAGCATCAACTCTGCTCCCCCTTCGCATTTCGGTATCCTGCAATTTAATTGCAACGGCCTAACCGGCAAAATTGTTGAAGTGACAAATTTAATGAAGCGACTCAACATCAAGATCGCGGCGATTCAGGAGACAAAGCTAGGTGGAAGGTCGTGCCTTCAGACCTGCAACGGGTACAATGTACACCGTTGTGACCGTGCGAGAGGGCTTGGGGGTGGTCTGGCATTCTTCACGCATCAATCTGTGCAGTATCGTCTATTTGAGCCTGACATCGACCCGAGGGACACCACCTTAGAACTTCAAGGTATGGTTGTCCGGTGAGGCGATGTCGACCTTGAAATCATAAACATTTACATACCTCCTGTCACCTGTTGTCCCAGGGATTACCACCCTGACATTCGTGCGTTACTCAGGGGCGAGAACCGCATCATCCTTGGTGACTTCAACGCACACCACGACCTGTGGCACTCCAGCCTGCAGGCCGATGGTAGGGGACAGGAGCTGGCTGGCCAAATATATGATTCGACGTTCTGCATGGTAAATGGGGATGCCCCCACTAGAGTGGCGATAAACTGCTCTAGCTCGCCAGACATCACCATAGTCAGCGCTGGCCTAGTAAACTGCGTTGAAACTGAAATACGGCGCTCATGTAACCGCAATTGCCAATAAAGTCCAAAGCCGTAACAAAATCCTCAAGTCCCTAGCTGGCAGCACTTGGGGTAAAGACGAAGAAACGTTACTAGCTACATATAAAGCAATTGGCCAGGCGGTACTGAGCTACGCGACGCCAATATGGTCGCCGGGGCTAGCTGACACACACTGGACGAGGCTACAGGTCTGCCAAAACACCGCCACTGGGTATCTTCTTATGTCTCCTGAGCATCACTTTCATAACGAAGCGAAAATGCTCGCCGTTAAAGGCCATAGCGAGATGTTGACCAGGCAATTCCTGTTCAACTGTTGCAAACCGCAGCATCCGAACGGACGCCTGGTCAACGAGAATCCGCCCCCCAGGAGCATAAGGAGCCATCTACGCAAACACTTCGATGAGATCCGGCACCTGATTTCCACGCCGTTTGATCGTAAGGTGCACCGGCAGGCCCTCACCCTCATCCACACGAATTCGGTAAATTCCTATGTTGGCTCTCTCCCGGTGAACGCCGTTCTTCAGGCAACAACACCACCCGTTGCCGAAGAGGAGCGCGAGCTGCCTAGGGAGACTAGGGTGATGCTTGCTCAACTCCGGTCTGGATATTGCAATAGGTTAATCTCTTACCTATTTAGACTGAACCCCGACTTGCCTAACGTTTGTCCGGCATGCGGCTTGTCCCCCCATAATACAAACCATCTTTTTGTCTGCTCAACCGAGCCTACTCTTCTAACACCCATATCGCTCTGGTCCTCCCCTGTTGAAGCCGCTAGTTTTCTAGGACTTCCGTTAGAAGAGTTAGATGACAATATTGGGTAAGGTAGATACTGACTACCTAGGCAGGGCAACGTACTGCTACAACAACAACAACAACAACAACACTACTCCGATGGAAGGACCAAAAGGAGACCGACCTGCCATCTAGCGGCGTCTCCAATTGCCGCCAGTTGGCGCAACGAAGAAATGACTGGCGGGCTATGTTGGACGGTTAGATGACCATTTAAAGAAGAAATAATAAATCCCAGAAGCGAACCCAATCTTTAAACATACCACTAAATTCGGGAATAGATAATCCTGGTAATGCAGTTTTCATGATGCTTTGACTGGGAGTGGATTCTCTTTGTGTCAATGTGTTACAAAATTTTACCAATATGGAATTAAGAGCAGCTTGATTACTACACCCAGACAAAAGCCGTCTTAGAAAAATAAATATGTTCGTATTAAATTTAAATATGACCTATTTCAGTATGAAAAACTTCGAGTTTGAATATGAAACGCTTTGCTTTTAAGTGGATGCATATTTAATCAGCTAAACGAATATGCAAAATTCTGAGTTTGAAAATGGAACATATTCATATCAATAAAAACCTGATGCCTAAAATTATACCCAAGAAAATGTTTTTGGTTGTACAAATTTTTCTGTATTTGAAAGAGAATTTATGTTATGGTGGCATAACCCAGCTAGCCAGAAGTGCAAAAAAAGACTCCTTTCGGAGCCATAAAACGCTCATTTCTCAGAGCTTTCGCGTTCGTTACAACTACAAAAAATTTCTATGTAATATTTTCAGTATCAGCATTCATTTTGTATAGAAATTAATAAGAACAAAAATAAATATTTTACCGAAGGGAGGTTGTAATAAATGAAGATATTAATTTTCTGGTAAGTGGCAATAAAAAGATTTTCTTACCATTGACAGACTAGAAATCATGCCATGAAAATGATTTTGTGATTTCGGCCAACTTTGAAAATCTGTATAAAATAATTGCGACATACTGCAACTTTTTCTTATCTTCGATAATGTTTCCTAAACCTTGTTTTATATATGAGCTGATATTCGAATCTTAAAAGAGCACCCAGAGCACAGGGGGCTTGTTCAAATTATACTAATTTTGTGGTCTCAAAACATTTTTTCTCAGAAACGGGACATGATGGAGAATTCTGTTTTTTTTTGCAATACAAAAACAGGGTGCTGTAACTAGTGCCCTAAAAACGAATAATTAATTTTATTTAATAGCAGTTTTGCAATTTTTTTTTAAAAGGGTGACTTTTGTCAATTTATGTGAGTAATAGAAACCACCTACACGAACAAACATACAGAAGCTATTTTTGAAAAGATTTTTTGGTCAAATGTATATTTTTGAAGCTCCTAAAGGGTTAAAGTGGGATATTTCGCGAAAACGAGCAGCCCCGATTTTACTGAAAACGTAGTTCGACATTTAGGATGGTCCCAGACAAGACCTCATTCACAGTTTTTGTGCCCATTTTCGTTGAACCTATTCTTGCCAGCAGAGCGGTGTGTTTTATTGAAGCTTTTCTGAACCTTTTTCGGAGCCTTTTATTCCTCCATTCAAAATCATTGCAATTTAGATTTGGTCATGGGGGGGTTTAACCCCCCAAAACCCCCCGTGCGCACGGGCCTGAGCCGAGTTCAAATTCTGTAACCAAGGAAACGAAACGAATCCATAAACGATGCATACATACACTCAAGAGAGAACTGAACATTGTTACCAACTTTTACTTTTATAACAGTGCTGTCCAAAATGAAAAATGTGAGTGTATGAGTGAGAACGAGGGAATGGGAGCAGACCAGTGGGAAATTTAAAGCAAAATAACAACATATTGAATTGGGATAGAAAATTTGGAATGTACTAGACTTTCAGATAAAAAATTCAAGGATGTTACTTGTTAAGCCTACACATTGCTAAATAAGGGCGGTATTTTATAGATAAAATTCTTGTACCACCCATATTAATGATCCGCAAATTAATATATGTTGTGGGAAAAAGTGATAGGCTCTGAAAAGATATTCTTATCAATATTGGATACGATGTTCCTCCTGAAATTTTTCAGAATTTAACATTATTGTAACATAAAAGGCATTTCAAGCCTCCAAAGGCATCTTCTAGCATAAAAAGTTCTCGCAGGGCATTGCAATGCATACACTAAGCGTCGCGGACAAGCTTGGTGTTTATTCTTTGCTGGTTCGCTAAAGACTGAACGATAGAGAGTAAGAATACGTGTGATCAATTGATCTATGGGATGGACAGCACTGTTTTATAACCAATTAGGGTAAAGCCAGAGCCTCTTCAACGTTGGTCGCCTTGCCGTGGCGAAGGGGCTTAAGTATTGCATTGGAACTTCTCCTGGAGTGGGAGGTCTCAATGTGAGTCGAACTAAGAGGAAAGCCTCAAATTTGTTGCAGTCTCGGGAAGGGTGAGTACATCTGGGTACGAACCACTCTCGGCTGCAGGGGATGTGAGGATCGCCGTACCAACACCACCCTAAGCCAAGGTGTAAAGGTATACGTGCCGAGGGCTGAATGGTCAGCGTTCGGTTATCGAATAGCTGGCCGAGAACGGTCCCCTCCGATACCCGGGCAAGGTCAGAGGTATAAGTGCCTTCTCTACGCATGCCGGCTCTGCGGACGAGTGACCAACACTTTCCGTGCATACTCGTGGGACCAAAAAAATGAATGAAACAAAAGAATTAAAAAACAACAAAACGAAGGAAGAGACCGACGGACAAGGAGGTCAGGAGGACTCCGGAAACCGGACGGTAGGGAGCGTGGACAGGACGACAGGGACAACAACACGGACAGGGACAATAACAAGGACAGGAACAGTTAAAACAGGACAGTCTACAGACCCTGGACAGACAGACGGACATCGGCATAGGGAAAAGGAAAACTCCTCGGACGAGGATTTCCTTTTCTCTAGCCAAGAGACGGTGGAGACTGGCGGTACAGCTACGGTGGGTAGCAGGACTCCGCCAAAAAATCAACAACATTCGAAGCCCGCTAGGAAGCGGCCTGATAGTAAGAATGCACGGTCCAATGCATTCCAAGGGAGAAGGCGATACCAGCCCTGTCTATCTGGGATAAGATAGAACGGAACAGGGTAAATAGTACCGTTCATCCCAAGGATGCGGAGGAAGGTTTACCAAGCTGTGGTGGATGAGTACCGGGCGTACTTGAACACCACATCATCAGCTTCCACTGGTAAGAGGAAAAGGCCTCTGGAAGAAGCCCCTAGCACCTCGAAGAGGAACAGGTCTATGGAAGAGGCCTCAAGTTCCTCTAAGAGGAGCAGTTACCGGTGAGGATACCTCCACCTCAGCCGGAGGCATACCGGTCTTAAGAGGCGACCAATATGCACAAAGATAATGATGTGCAACTCGATGGTTGATCTACGGATATGATGCCTCCCACCTCTCATTACCAATCTTCTCTTTCCTTTCGGAAGGAGGGATGACATGACCTAGAAGGTTGCACTGGTCATACCAAATCGCTCCCACGACAGTCGGGCAGTACCGGAGCGTACCGGATTCATATCCGGCCAAGGACTGTTATTTCGACAACACTCCCCAAAACCTTCGGGGAGTAATTTTGTTGTTAAAACAACAACAACAACAACAGCAATATTCGTATAGAAAATTGGAGGGTATCAGACAGGCAGTCCTTTTCTGACCACAGGATGATCCTTTTTGATATCATTTTAAAATTAGAAAACCCTATCCCTCACCTAAATCCAAGGAGGACAAACTGGCGAAGGTTCGTCAGGGTGGTGAGCAATAAGTTAGGTAGTCAATCTTTGCAGGAATTACTGTCAGTGGAGGAGCTTGATGCAAAAAGTAGTAAGCTAGAGAATTCCATGGGGTCAGCTCTACAGGTAGCTTTTCCGACTAATTTTAGCAAAAACGTATATCCTCCCAGGTGGAATTCAGACCTTTTCGAATTTAGGAGAGAGTCTAGGAGACTATTCAACCTGAGCCGTTCTACTGGCAACTGGTTGCCTTACAAGAATAGTCTAAGATACTATAAAAAAGCGATTCGGAAAGGTAGAAGTGTCCCTCGAGAGTGAACAGTTCACCCTGGCCGCATTCCTTGATATTGAAGGCGCCTTCAACAACGTAAGGCTGGAAGCGATAGAGGCCTCGCTATCGGGCCTTGGTATCGAGGACCCTATTGTAAACTGGATAGGGATGGCACTGCGGTCTAGAGTCATAAGCGCCAAGGTCGGAGCAAGTGAAGTAACGGCACACTTGTTGAGAGGAACTCCTCAGGGTGGAGTGCTGTCTCCACTGCTTTAGCTTTGCGTTATAGACGGCATACTTCGTCGACTTAACATGAACGGAGTAAAAGTGGTTGCCTACGCGGACGACGTAGTAATACTAGTATCGGGTCTGCCCTAACGTGATTAGCGACATCATGCAGGCAGCAGTAAGAAAGCTGAGTGGATGGGCAGAGGCTGCGGGGCTTAATGTCAAAACCTCAAAGACCGAGCTATTGTTATTCACAAATAGGAAAAAAATACCAAGTTTCAATCTACCTACTCTTTGTGGTCAAGAGTTGCAACTTTCTGATAGGGCGAAATACCTAGGCGTCCTCTTGACACCTAAGTTAAACTGGAAACTTAACATAGAAAACAGGGTCAAACGGGCATATGGAGCTATGTAAGCCTGTAAACGTATGTTATTCAGACAGTGGGGCCTGAGCCCGTAAATCACAGCATGGATGTACAAAGCAGTTATTCGACCGATCTTAGCCTACGGAGCAATAGTGTGGTGGAGGGCAGCCGAGGTGGGCTACATTATGAACATGCTGAGAAAAGTTCAGCGGGCTGCCTGTGGTGCAATCACAGGGGCGACTGCAAGCGTTTCACCCTAAACAGTTTCCCGCACTCTGGTGTATCTTTTAACTCCGACACATATTGCTGTGACAAGTGTTTTTCAATTGAAATAGTAAAGGATTTTCAATATCTTGGAGTCTCTGTTGATCAAAATTTAAATTGGCTTACGCACGTCTGAAATCCTACATGCGGTCTACTGAAGTCTAAGAAAGATTTGCTCCAATTCCACACTTAAGACTTTATACTATGCCTTGGTCCACTCAAAGCTCCAATATGGCATAAGCTGCTGGGGTGGTGCGTCTTTCAATAAAGTTCAGTATCTTTTAACCATACAAAAATGTATCATACGGAAAATATGCAACGTTAGTCGATTACACCACACCATGGAGTTGTTTGTGAACCTGGGAATTCTTCCTGTTAAGCATTTGTACTACTACAAATGTCTAAAGATTTTTTTCATTCGCTGTGGGTATATGCAAAGTCTAGTCTCTGATAACTATAATTTAAGAGGAAACCTGCAAGGACTGGTTGCTGTACCCACTTCTCGTACTACGTGCTTTAATCATTTTTATACAATTGTCTCTTGTAAACTTTTCAACGCCTTATCTGCGCCTATACGTGCTGTTAGGAGCTTGCATAAATTCTTATCGAAAGTTAAGTTATTTCTTTTAGAGATATCACACGATAATATTAAAATTTTGCTGAACCCAATCACTTAGAAAGTGTTCATTTAATTAATTCTTCTTAAGCCTAAATATGTAGATATAGCAATTTCATAGCATTTTCATAACTTTTTATAAAATTGCTGCACCCCACACACTATTGTACTATCTATACTTAAATTTTTATTTTGTGTTGGCATTCAATACTTAAATGTAAAAACGTATTTACTATTTTAAAGAATGCTGTACTTTTTCTTACTTTTTAATGTTTTGTTTTAAGCTTCTACCCTTATGTACTTTTGCGACAATGCAATTTGTAAGAAAAAAGAAATAAATAAATAAAATAATTAGATCATGCCCCACAGAGGCTCTGGACGTGATATGCAATATACCACCGATCGATCTCTTTATCAAGGAAACAGCACCTAATAGTACACTCAGGCTTCGGGAGTTGGGACTCTGGAAAGAGCGTGGATACGGTCACAGCCGTATTCTGTTAAATATAACCGACCCCTATATTAAAATCAAAGCGGACTACATTTGTCCCAGGACAGTTTTCGACACAAAGTTTAAGGTTATTTTTCCATCCAGAAAGGACTGGAGAACAGGGGAACTACCACAGAATTTCGGATGGATCTAAAATGGAGTGTGGAGTGGGAGCGGGGGTTTTCGCAATTATCCCAGACGTGTCCTTGTCAATGCGTCTTCCAGACTCTGCGAGTGTATTTCAGTCTGAAATTTACGCTATCCAGGAGGCATGCAGGGCATTACTGAATACAAACATCACAGGTAATCGGATAGCAATCTTCTCGGACAGCCAGGCGGCTCTTCGGGCTCTCGGATCAGCGACGATCACTTCGAGCCTTGTGGGTCAGTGCAGGGAGTGGAGCATGAACCTGGCAAGTCGACATGTCGTTTCTTTAATATGGGTGCCGGGGCATCGCAACATACAGGGAAACGAGACTGCCGATGAGCTGGCACGGCGTGGGTCGGCTCTTGACGTCTCAGAAGCGAAGGAGGTCCTTGCACCCCTGGGACTACTCAAGGGTCGGATCCCTCAGCACTGGCTTGGGGAGGCTACGGATAGATGGAAGCGTCTGCAGTCCTGCAGAGTGTCAAGGAGTTTATGGCCTTCGTACAATGAAGCACGATCTTCCACCCTTCTCAGGAATAACAGAAGGGACCTTTTCAGATTAGCTTCGGCCCTCACGGGGCATTGGACTATCGGGGCGCACGCCGCACGGATGAGCATGGAGCACAATACCACGTGCCGCAGTTGCAACCTTCCGGGAATGGAAGAGACTGTGGAGCACCTGCTGTGCGGGTGTCCGGCGCACTGCAGGAGCAGAACAAAATTTCTGGGAAAACCCCTATTTGGGAGTCTCTCCGAGCTAAGCGAGATGAAGATTGGGGAACTTCTAAAACTCTTGGACTCATCGGCATGGATATATGTAGATAGGATCTATAGGGGTGTAAGAGTCCCACCACGCTAACTTTCTGTAATAATCTTCATTGGTTAGTTCACGAGCTGTGGTATCAAAACGGCGCGCTAGCGCTAATTGGAGTCACTGGGACTCGCCACTCCACCAATCAACCAACCAGGGTAAAGCCAAGGTAAACTTAGTGCTTAAGACCATGCTTTGCAAAAATAGTACCAATTTCATACAAGTCCTAAATCGACTTACAGACGTTGACAACCCTGCAAAACTCCATTTTGATTTATGTTGTGAAATTTGATCGCGAAAAAGCTCAGTGATGCTCGTAGTGTCAATAGTGTTTTATTTAATTAATTTGTTTTATTAAATTGTTGAAACAATTATTTATATTTGTTGGGTGTGAATATACGTGCAATAATTAATGAATTTATCAGCGCAATTCCAGTGCGAAAATTGCATGTACTTACATTGAGGTATGTATCATGCAGAGACCCATGTACATATACATATGTGCGTTTATGGTTATCCTCTAGAATACTACCCGACCTCGAAATCTTAGCCAACATTTTCGGGGGGGGGCGTATTAGAAGACTCGTTTAAAAAGCTGGTATGCTTTTTACAAATAGTGCTTTTGTTTGCCAAGAAAAGTTATGTATTTAAGCAACGAATACAACATTTATCCTAGAGGATTACCACGTATGTACATATGTATATAAATGCGAGTTGATAAATGTGTGAAGAGGTGTTTAAACCCGCGTATCGGTTCTAGGAATCTTAACCCGCATGCAGAGAAACAATAATCTCAATAGTTTCTAAGATATTTGTATCCATATTTGCAAATTTTCTGTCCATGTGGTTGTTGTAATCACACTAGGACGTTCTTAAAAGACAAAGAGTAACTTCAGCGCGGAAATACTGGGCAAGGCGTAGCCGGGGTTAGACAGGCTAATTGTTATCTTTTTCAATCCTGTACGTGTCTTTTCATACCTCTCCCGACTTTTATCGACGTGTTCAAGCAGTCGTAAGTAAAGTATTACCTATTTTTTAGTACCCTTATACAGGTTACCTATTGCACTTCTCGACTACAAACAAAATGTTGAGTCTACAAAATGAGGAAAGTGATGACGATAAATTGAAAGATCTCCTAAATTCATTTGATTTAGAATGTTTATTTGAAAGCTTAAAATGTAAGTTCATATTTTGACTTTTCACATATTGACCGCTAAATAATTTCCAAAACTTTCGGGATAGGTAACAAAAGACACGCTTCCATATCTAGATCTCGAATCCGAAGACGGAAATCCAAAATTTTGATCCTGTCGGAAGATTTTTGCGAAAAACAGTTGCAAGTGTTCATGTGCTTGTTGTAATTTGGCACAATTCGCCTAGCCCGTGTTGGATCCACCTAGGGTAATTTCGTTTTAGCGTGGCCCAAGGCCACCTATGCTATCTGAATGTATTTTGAGGATATCTTTACACAGATCTACATTTTTGATTTCCGCCTTCGGATTCGTGATCAACATGTAAAGTAACAATTACCTCAAGTAAAAAACATTGCCAAATAACAAATGTAATTTCAAAAAAAATATTTCAGCTAATGGAGTTACCTCAAATACGTGTCTAAAACTTACATTAAGGATGCAATTCCTAATATTGGATTAAGAGCAGAATTCAGACAAAAACTTTTTGCTTGGCGTGAAGCCTAGAACATAAAAATGTTTTTTAGTAATTATACCTATTTTACTTATTAGTTCAATATTGATGACGAAACCTTATCAGTGGGCTCCGAAGTTACATCATGGTTACTTTCGAGTTCTATTTCTAGTTCTTCAATTACAATGCGTAATAAATTGGTAAATCAATTATCCTTATCAATCCCTACAATAAATGTTTACAATAGTTAAATTTGAATAACTTCAGGACATTGGCCTTATTTTGCGAAACTCCTCAAAAGGTAGAAGTATATTAAACTACTATGAAAAACAGTCAAATTTGTCTAAAATTCAAAGAGAACCATTAATCACCTTAATAGTGAGAGAAGTTAACTGCAATGATTTTCCTGCATCAGATTTTCCTTCAATCGTCGACCAAATAAAAAAATCCAGGTGGAAAACTATACGCAAAGTATACGAATAGCAGAGCAATACGTCCAAAAATTAGCAGTACACCATCCAAGGAACTGAATGATACAAGTTTAACGCATGAGGCCGAGTTTGAGTTTGATGAAAGTACTTCGATTTCTTTGAAAACCGATTAGATCCCGTTAAATTCCTAAAAGAATGGCCCAAATACAACGACAGCAGAGCTGTCAACTTGGTAATTTCGCATGACTTTATTAATTATATACATTATATTTATACATATATTTTTCAGTTCAAAATTGATTTTGGGTTACTCCTTCCTGGAAAAGAGTTTCTGCTAACCAGTAAATGGGAGGTTTTAAAAAGGAAAATCGATACATATTACCGAGATAATTTGAACAATGAAAATTGCAAAAAACTTATACGTAGTCGCTCACAAATTAGAACTCTCAGTAATTAGAATTTCCAGAAATTAGAATCAACTTTTTGAATACATTGCACGCTTTGAAATTAGAATCGAAAATTCTAATTTGCGAGCGTATTTTGTTTTTTGTTGCAAAATGAGATATAAGAAGGGGAGTCCCCAATTTATTCATGTTACCCTCGGCAGTCGTTGGATTTTCGTCGCTATCTGTACAGTTTTTGTCAGCTTTTGTTTGAATTCGATACGCGTGCACGTGTTTCGGCATTGGTTGCTTGATATTTGACGATGATGTGCCACTAGCACAGCTACTGCAAAATGATCAATATATTTACTGTAATTGGAGTTTTTGTTTTTTGGACATTTTTTTGATTTAGCGCATAAATACATATGTATATGTATATTGGATTTTTACCTTATGTTTTCTCGTTTTTATGAATAAAATTGAATAAGACAAAATTTCATTGTAGTTTTTCAATGCAAATTGACTTAAATTTTAAGGTTTTATTGAAATAAAAAAACGTCCAGGAATTAGAATTTTTCAGAAATTAGATTCGCCCTAAAAACAAAGTGATTCTAATTTGTGAGCGTCTGCGTAATCGAGTTGCAGCTTGCAGAAACTTGTGGCAAGTCAATAAATTGCAAAACGATTTTTTTAAATGACAATTGAAGATATTTTTTCTTCAGACAGATTCATCAGATTTTATCCTAACAAATTTATTACCATTTGTTTTGCCTCCTACTTCGTGGTACAAGTCGAGCTCGAATGGTACAAAGAAAAAGATAACTCTATTGGAGGCGCTAGAAAGTTTCATATTACATTTATGCTCAATAAGCGATTATAAACAAAAGATTAATGAAATCGTTGCGAAAAACTTTTCATATCATATCATCATAGTAGAAGGTGCAAATGCTTATGATATTAAGTCGTATTTTGTATATTTTGATAAAAATTTGTACAACCTTGATTCTTTTTTAGAGTGCTTGGATACTTGTTTCAAAATATTTAACACATTGAATTTGAAATATCCAATCGCGTCAGAACTACCGTGGTTATTTATTCAAACATTTTTTTACGAAATCAATACTAAATCATCAAACTTATTTGTATATGTATTAGCAGCTCCGAAAAAAAATCTGCATTTAAAAATATTTTCAATCGACATGTAACAAAAATATTTCCTTGCTTTAAATGTAAAAAAGAAATGTTTACTGTAGATTTGTTAATAAGACATTTAAAATATGATCACTTGATATCACGAAATGGCTCACTACAGTGTAAAGTAAATAACTATAACCAATTATTTAATAAGTACAACACGTTTAAAAATCATTTGTGTAAAGTACATGCGAATACAAATGAAACAAATCACAAACCTACTATATCACATGGGGATAGATATGAATACTCAAATCGGAATGATATTTTTGAAAAACAAAATTTATACGAAGAAACTACAATTGTGAATTTTGAAACGTTGAAACGTTTAGAAAATATTGAAAGTCTTAAAAAGCAAGCGGTCACTTTGACACTTCGATTGCTTGCACAGTCGTTTATGCCTAGAAATTAAGTTTTTGCCATTCAAGAAATGATTTCAAATTTGCTTTTATCAATCTCAAATATAATTAAACTTATTTCACATTCAGAGACTTCAAAAATAAATGAAGATTTGAAATGTATTTATTCATTTTGTACTGAGCCTTTCAAAGACATAAGCTCTGAGTACCGTTTCCTAAAAGTTTTGAAAGAAATGAAGTTATACCAAGATCCCAAATCTTATGTTATATCCAACGAAATTTCACAAAAAATTGTCAAAGGGCATTCATCTTTATTTCCAAAAAGATTGATCTTTACATTATGCAAGTGCAATTCCAATTTAAATCTTTTTTTGAACTTCCTGATGTTCTCGATATAACAATTGATAATCAGAAGATGCTTCTAGAAAACAATTATTTTGTAAATTTCGAGGAATTTTTACCACATGATACTGTAATACCTTTTTTTTATTTAGATGAATTCCAGGTAAATAATGCACCCACGTGCAATCAATTTGCGCTTTTTATTATTCATTTCCTACGATTCCTCAATATCTGCTGTCTAAGGTGGATTTTATTTTTCCATTTGCATTTATTTCTTCATACGTATTAAAATCATATGATCATGAAACAATATTTTACCATTTATTGCGCGAGCTAAAAGTATTAGAAAATGGAATTGAAATAAGCACACCGAAAGGTAGCAAAAAAGTTTATTTCGTAATTGGACTAGTTTTAGGTGATAATTTGGGCTTAAACTCATTTCTTGGCTTTGTACAATCATTCAGATCAAAACGATTTTGCAGAGCTTGCAAAAGAAATAACAACGAAATGAAAAAAGACTGCAATGAGAAAAAACAATTTTTAAGGAATAAATTATCATATGAAAGTGATTTAAAAATGGAAAATTTTGTAAAAACTGGTATCAAAACTAATTGTACTTTAAATGAACTGATACATTTTCATGTAACTGAAAACTTTTATTTTGACTTAATGCATGATGTTTTGGAAGGTGTTTGTACTTATGATTGCAAATTCTCTTGGCGTTGATTGACAAAAAAATTTTAAGTTTAGATATAATTAACAGTAGAAAGCAACATTTTTCTTTTGGCGAAATAGAAGCAGGCAATTTCTCGGTGCCAATAGAAATGCACAGACTTAAAAGTTACAAACTTAAAATGACCGCAAGTGAAATACTATGCTTTACCAACGTTTTGCCATTAATGATAGGGGATTTAGTACCTGAAAGCAATGAGCACTGGATATTATTTACAAAACTACTAGGAATTATAGATGTATTATTTCAAAACCAAAAAATTTACTGAACAAGATTTAAAATCACTGGAAAGAAAAATAAAATCACACCACAACTTATATGTTAAGTTATATGGCCCTACATTAAAACCAAAGCATCATTTTATGGTTCATTATCCTACAGCTATAGTAAAATGTGGACCTTTGAAATACGCTTTGGTTATGCGTTTCGAAGCCAAACATAAGGAAGCAAAAACATATGTATTTATGTACAATTATGTCAAGAGTAAATCCTTGTCGTTCAATATGAAATCGGCAAAAGAAATCCTGAAGATCATATCTTTGAAATAACATATTTTACAAGCTATCCTCTTCATTTGTACCAAATTAATAATGGAAAGAGTTATGTAAGATACAAATCGATTAATTTTATATGTGTGTATTTATTATTGCACTTTGTCAAATTTCTTATTATTTATATTTGAAATAAAAATTGTCAACTAATTAAATTAATAATTAAAATTAACTCGGAAGAATATTTGTGGTAAGATGGACCGTGGTAAATAAACCTATCGGTCATATTAAAGTTAACTATGAACAATATTTAACTAAAATATGGAAAATAGTACGTTTTACTATAGAAAATAGTACGTTTTACTATGGAAAATAGTATGTTTTACTATGGAAAATAGTACGTTTTACTATAGAAAATAGTATGTTTTACTATGGAAAATAGTACGTCTTACTATGGAAAATAGTTAACTTAAATATAGTTCATAGTGTGACGTCACAGGGCATCATAGCTTAGATGTTAGAATTTCCTAACAGCGGCTTTGGTGCAGACACTGGTTCATATCCCAGTGTCCGAAAAGGGATCTGATTATGAGCTTGGAAACTCTGAAACATGTAATCCTATCCATCGCTGTGATTTAACAATGTAATTTTTCTCCAATTATCAATTTTTCCCAAAAAAAAAAAACTGACAATTAAAATTCATTACGAATTATTGTTTCTCTGTGTCTCGAGCTTGCAAAAACTTACAAATATGTAAAACAAGAAAGACCGCAAAAACCAACAACAAAATATTAAGAACCGTAGCACGGGTTTACGTACATACATATGTACAAACAAAAAAGTCCAGCACACGCATTCGTTCGTATGACCGAAGGTCTAACAACTATGTGTGCTCACTGTTGGCAAGAACAAACAAACAAAAAGGGAATTAATTGAAGTGGAGATAAATGCATTGTGACGTCACAGGGCATCATAGCTTAGATGTTAGAATTTCCTAACAGCGACTTTGGTGCAGACACTGGTTCATATCCCAGTGTCCGAAAAGGGATCTGATGATGAGCTTGGAAACTCTGAAACATGTAATCCTATCCATCGCTGTGATTTAACAATGTAGTTTTTCTCCAATTATCAATTTTTCCCAAAAAAAAAAAAAAACTGACAATTAAAATTCATTACGAATTATTGTTTCTCTGTGTCTCGAGCTTGCAAAAACTTACAAATATGTAAAACAAGAAAGACCGCAAAAACCAACAACAAAATAAGTTCAATATGTTGACACAACAATCGAAGTTGAAACATATTTAAAATGACGTAAAAATATTTAATATTAATATTAATATTATTATTCCCACTACGGAGCATATTCATTTTACATATGGACACACTTCAAGCCAAGTGTGTTTGTTAATTTAGTTCAACTATTTTCGTAGTTGATTTCATAATGTTTATAGCCAAAACACATCTGAAGTGCAGGCATAGTTAGAATGACGATTTTCATATTAACTGCAAAACCATTGGTAAAAATAGTTAGTTCTAAGTGAAAATAGTTAAAATTCCATGCATTTTTCTCTGGGTGTAGCACCATCGCAGCGAAAGGGGCTACCGAACGCATTGGCAGCTTTGTCGAGTATGCTGAACATTTTGGGTTTGACTTTATGGCTATTAGTTGCAAATTCATTACGTGCATTTAATTCATCCTGAAATTTTTCTTCGGATACGGACTGTTCGATAGTTGTCTGCACGATATCAAATTGTTTGATAATGTTGTCTATCATAGCGCAGCGTACTTTGATATCGGCGGCTGCGCACTCGGTCTTTTGTATATAGTTTTCTATGCGCGTGATTTGAGCCTTAATCGAGGCCCTTTGACGTATTAATGAATCCATGGATCCGGTTCGATTGGACCAAATATGTACAAGATAATGAAAGACGCTGTACTGGTAATAATTTAACAAAACCGTTTATTAATACATGGGTCAATTTCAAAAAAAACGTACACAACGAGTTTTTTTTGCTTATTTTTTAAGTTTTTCCAATTCGCCTGTAAAAGTGGCCAATTTATGTAGAAATTGATGAAGAATCCGGTGGGACCTTTAGGCTCTCAAAAAAATCAATATTTTTGTTTTTTTTAGGTTTTCTATGATTTCTATCTTGAGCGTCACACACCAAATATGTATAAAAAATCGCTGAAAATGCAAAAATATTTGAGATTCAAGTTTACTATGTTGTTCTTTTGTTTTTCAAGATTCACTTCTGCCAAAGTCACCTTTTCGATTATAAACACAAAATCACGATTCACCTTGATTTATTTTTTTTTAAGTGACTAGTTATTTACAAATTTTAAGATGAAAATATGTAAATTATTGTTAAAAAGAGACTTGAACTAAGGGGTTACTTGCAAACTAATAGGCTTGTAACAATGTATTTAAAAAAACTGCATTTATAAGCATTTTAAGGAAAAAAACTGAGTGTGACGCTCAAGATATTTTGTGACGATCAAGATGAAAATATGTAAATTTTTGTTAAAAAAAAAGACTTGAACTAAGGGGTTACTTGCAAAGTAATAGTCTTGTAACAATGTATTTAAAAAAACTGCAAATATAACCGTTTTAAGGAAAAAAAACTAAGTGTGACGCTCAAGATATTTTGTGACGATCAAGAGATTTTGTTGCACGTAAACAAGAAATAATGCCAAATTTAAAGTGTAACGAAAAAAAGTTTATTTTTTACAAAAAGTAAATAAAAGAAAACAAAAATTCTTAAAAAAACAAAAATTTTCATACGAAACTAAGCATGTACATATTCTTTGATGTCTTTAACAAAATTTTAAAAAAGGAAGTAGTTATTGAAGAAACTTATACACATACGCGCTTTATCGAGCTTTATTTTCTCGCGATATTTCCTTGCTCTTTCAGCCGCCGTTAATTTTGTTTTTTTACTCTTGAAAATTAAAAAATAAAATCAAAATTAAGCATTTTAAGCTATGAAGCAATATGTATGAAAAGTGATGCTCATGAAATGTTTGCCTATTTTGGTTTTTTCCGTAGGCAATTTATTTCCCAAATTCACAAATTATAAAAAAAATGAGTTGAGACCATGTAAACAATGATTGTCAACTTTAATATTTTACATTTAATATATTCACTTTTGAAGTATCCTGGTTCAATACGAGCTATAGACCTATTAATAATTTTTTCTGCAGCGAAAAATTATTGTTGTTTTGGGTTTCTTTTAAAAAAATTAGCGTGACGCTCAAGAATTTTTATCGCGCCCTTACCATGGTGTTCACAAAAACTACGCAAATCCACACTTTTTTTAATAGTTTTTGTTTTCGCTTTTTCACTATTGTAATAATTAAAGTTTGTACTTTTCTGACTTTATTTACTTTATTTAAATGAAAATTGAAAACTGCTAATATTTCTTGATTTATAAAAAAGTGACGCTCAATGCAAATTGTGGAGACAACTGTTCTTTGCAACGCCAAATTCGCACTAATTAATTTTTGACAACTATATCAAATCAAAACAAAAGAAAGATACCCAATAATTCGAAAACTGTTATTAAATGTTGCCCAGTAACTTTGTTCTTGATTTTATTTTATTTTGTTTACTAAAAATTCTAACGGGGACACATGCTTTTGTATGAAAGGAGTCAGAGGGAGAAACAAAACACCATACTGAATAAACAAAAAAAACAAATATACAAATTTGAGAATTATGTTTTTTTGTTACATATTCCTCGGTGATCACTGTCCCATTTTTGTTTTTTTTTTTAAATTTGTTTTTTACCTAAAATAGTAGTGTAAAGTGCGGGGACACAAAAATTGCGTTTTTTTTGAAATTGACCCATATATGTTCAATTTGTAAGATTGGCGAATAACTACACGATTTTATTCACACTTGCATATGCTAAATAATTCTTTTGTTTATTGCCGGATCTACATACATATATCTTTAAGAAAATCAAATATGCGTACCATTACAAAGAACAGACAAAATGTCATTATAGAGACAACAAAAATAAATGTGAATGTAATAACAAATAAGATAAATCGACAGCATTGTATTTGATTGTAGCAGTTGTTTAAACATAAAAATTATTTCTATAGAGTTCTTTTACATATTCACGAAACTATGTGTCAGGATGTGGCTCCATACTATACTATCTTGTATTCTTCTATGTACATACAGTTGTTTTAAACTCTTAGGGTATGTAGTTGATAGAGTAGTTGCCACATCATGTGACACATATCTCAGTAGCTCAATATGAAATTATTCAAAAACAAGAAACATTTCAGCATCATTTATGGAAATAAGACGTACAAAAACCGAATGCATCCCAGTGGGAAAAAGTGGAATGCATTACCATTTTCATGCATGCACGAAAATTGTTGTAAAAAAAACCTCAATTCAAAATCAATCGAATGAGTAATGTGTCGCTCTCTCTTATTTGTAGTACTACTTTTTTCATTTTTTTCACTGTGTTTTGAGGTGTTTTTACAGAAGCCGCCAATGTGAAAAATTTCATATTCATTCTAAAAAATCAAAAAATAAAACACATTGAAAATTTTGTTTAATGGGCGCTCTCGTTTTTTTCCCCTTGTGTTGATATTGCGAGCTCAGAGCGTATCCTGTCCTCAACGGCAGAGTCCCATGCCTTCGTGGTAAGGTTTCATAAATTGACCCCGATATTTGGTAGGCGACATTTTAATTCAGCCGGTGTTGTAAACTTGCCGTCTTGGAATTAGACTAGTCGGTACGGTGTCACATAACACCTAGATTAGAAGTCGCCACCTCTTAGCTGGCGTTCTCATTATGCTTATGCCAACCCCTTTAGTCTTAATATTGGTTATATCTTGTATTTTGTTTTATAAACCGTAACCCCGCACAAAATATTTTGCATCTAATGCGTCTTTTCTCTCATGCAAAGTAGATATAATGTATTCAGTTTGTTGCGAGCCATTGAAATTTTGCATACAGGTGATATATGACTTAGTTAAAAAAAATTCAAAGAATGGTTGAAACCGGTCATTCCCCAGGGACCTATAGCAGAAATTTTTGAATTTCAGTTCCAAAAATTGCGATATCTTCACGAAAATTGGTAAATAAGTTATTCTCGTAATACGCATCGACGATACCAAAAATAGTTCAAATGGGCCAGTCCCTAGGAGTACCTCCCTTGGACCTACAGTAAAAATTTGGTTTCATAAAATGAAAAACTTGCATATGATGGGCAAAAGTGGTCAAATTATTTTATTATCCAAATGTTTAATTTAATAAATTCTTAGAAGTATGAGCTGATATGTATGTATGTATATGGCAACCCTAGCACTTACGATATAATAGTATAAGTTTAGATTTAAGGTTCACGATTGTTCTCTTTTTAATAAAGTCAGTCGTTCATCAGCACTCCCCGTGTCATATTCATTCACATACATATTATTGGCGACGAGAAATAAGGAGACTACCACGTGTGAAATAAATCAAGCGCATAAATTCCAGAAAGCGAATGTTGATTTAATATATCCCACTCGACCAAGAAACGTATGTTAGCGAGCATAAGAGAATTACGATAGTTTCTCGTAACTTGGGAGCTCGCCACATGTACGAGTCTCGGATCTTGAACGGACGATTTGTTTAACTTTTTTTTTTTTGAAATACTTGAACTTTTTGTCAATTAAATAAAAACGTTTTCCACAAAAAATTATGAAAATTTACATTTTCTGTAAAGGACAAGACGTGACCAACTAAAGGTAAGTTTTCAATGAAATTTGGGCATGTTTGAAATTTATTTTAATATCTTGATAATTATTTCTTTTGCCAGGTCGTGGATTAACAGAACCTCATGGCGATCAATATTCAATATTCGTGGCGCGGTACTGCAACAAATTCAACAATTCATGAGAGGAATGCTGTTAACGTTGGCCATTCCAAGTAGGTTAAAATGTGTTTTGTCATACCTACTAACTCGGTTTAATAAGACAATTTTGTCTTCATTTTAGGTTCTTTTACTAAAAAGTTTGCTTTGGAGGAGTCCGAATTCGAGCCGAGGTAAGCCAGAAATAATCAAATCAAACAACAACCACTAAATAAAACATTCTGTTAACTTATTTATAGTTTAAGTATATTAAGACCAAATAAATAAATAATATTAAAATCAACAGAAAAAAGCACCCTTTTTTATATGGGGAATAAATTGGAATTTAGCGCTAACGTAAGTATTCTCGATCCATTTTAGATACTGTTTAAGATACTTTCTCGATAAAAAAAAAGTATCGAAACAAGATTCGTTTGCAATCCGTTTACAGCACGAAAAAGGATCGTAAACGTATCAAAATCTTATTTCGAGAAAGTGTGCTCTGCTGCCACAAACTGAGCGATAGGTAATACTTTTACGATAGTTTCTCGGAATCAGTTCTCGATACTTTTATCAGGAAAAGTATTGCTAAAGCTTCGAAAACTTAAGCATTCTCGTGAGCGTTGGTCGGGTGGGATTATACATATATTAAAAGTGAACAAAGCATAATGGCAACCAAAGTGTTTGTAGGAAGTATTGAATTTTACGTTTTGGGCGAAGATTTTTCGCTATACGCTAGAAGGCTCAATCACCTGTTGTCGCTTAACAGCATTGTGGAGAATAGCGCAAAAATTTCAATTTCAATCAAAAACAGAAACTGATTCAACAATAAGATTTGACGACGTAATTGAAAAACTATCAAGGCATTTCATGCCGAAGAAAAACGTGATTGCGGAGTGCCACTGCAAGAGTACATTGTAGAATTGAAACAGATTGCTCAGTATTGTGAGTTTGGAACATTTGAAGATAAAGCTCTTCTAATCCAGTTTGTGCATAAAGTGAAACTAAATATTAATGAGAAGATAATTGAGTTTGAAGTGGACACAGGTGCCAGCGAAACGGTTGTAAGCAAGCTTCATTACAATTTATATTTTAAGAATGTTAAGTTGATGTCGGGAAGAAAAAGTATGAAATTGATATCTGGGGATTGTATAGGTACAGTGGGTAAAATTGAAGTAAACGTGAGTGTACAAAACTGTTCGTTTAAGTTGTATATAAATGTTTTAGACTCGTACGATGATTTTACACCCCTACTTGGTAGAACGTGGTTAGAGGTTTTGGTACCATCGTGGCGTACAATGTTAGAAGTCAAAAGATACGACAACGTTTGTCACTCAATAAAATATACAGTTCCAAGTATAATTACGAAGTATAAGAAAGTCTTTACGAAGTCAAATGATGCGGTTATAAAAGATTTCAAAGCCGAGATCGTAGTTAAGGAGGACGCATGCCCGATTTTTTGTAAAGCCTCAGCAGTTCCCTTTGGGTTACGGGCCCGTTTCGAAAAGGAAAACAAAAGGTTATGTGATGAGAGAGTGTTGCTTCCAGTGACAAGAAGCAAATGGGCGAGCCCCGTAGTTATTGTAAACAAAGGAGATGGGCAGATTCGGCTTTGTGTTAATTGTAAACGCACGATTAACAAATACGTGGAAACGGAGCATATACCTATTCCGAGAATCGATGATATTTTAGCGGGAATGGCAGGGTGGAAGGTGTTTTGTAAAATCGATTTGATGGGTGCTTATTTACAAGTAGAAGTGTCAGATCGGTCACGTGAATTTTTGACTATTAATACGCATATGGGTCTTTTCCAATATACAAGACTAGTTTTTGGGTTAAAGACCGCACCACAAATCTTTAATGGTCTAATGTCGGAAATTTTGAAAGGCTTGGAGAAAGTGCACGTATACTTTGATGACATTTTAGTAGGGGGATCTACACAGGAGGAATGCCAGAAGAATTTAACAATGGTACTCGAAAAATTAAATACGCATAACGTAAGAGTCAACCAAAATAAATGTATGTTTTTTTGTGAGGAACTTTGCTATTTAGGGCATACCATAAACAAAGATGGTATTAGGCCAAGTCAGGACAAGATTGAGGCAGTTTTGAAAGCTCCTGAGCCGCAAAACAAAGCACAGTTGGCGTCGTATTTAGGTATGGTAAATTTTTACCATAAGTGTATAGCTAATTTGTCCAGAGAGCTGTCGTGCTTGTATGCGCTGAATTCAAAACAAGTAGAGTTTAAATGGACAGCAGAACATAGTGCGTGTTTTGAGAAGAGTAATCAACTTATTCTCAACATTGATGTTCTTACACTTTATGATCCGTCCAAGCCAATTGTTGTTTCATGCGATGCTAGTCCATACGGTGTGGGTGCTGTGTTGTCACACCTTATTGAAGGCGAGGGAAAACCGGTTATGTTTGCCTCCAGCACACTGTCCAATGCGGAGAAAAATTACTCTCAGCTGCATAGAGAGGCGTTAGCTATTGTTTTTGCTGTGAAAAAGTTTCACAAATATATTTATGGTATGAAATTTATTATACAAACGGACCATCAACCGTTATGGGCCATTTTTGGAAATAAAAGCGACATGTCAGTGGTAGCTGCGAATCGTTTACAAAGGTGGGCAATTTTCTTATCAATGTACGATTTCCAAATTCGATATCGAAAAGGCTCTGATGCCCGTAGACGAAGAGGTGGTTAGCTTAAATAATCTGTCGATTGAAAAATTCCCCATAAAAATTGATAACGTGAGACAAGAAATGGGAAAAGATAAAACCATGCAAAGTTTATATAAAACTATTAAATTCAAAGGCTGGCCGGACAACATAGAAACAGAACTGAAACCATATTTTTTGAAACGGGATTCACTGGGAACGGAAGAGGGGTGCATTTTTTATGGGGATCGCTTATTAATTCCAAAATCCTTAGTGAGAGCAGTATTAGAATTGTTGCATGAGGGCCACGTGGGGGTAGTGAGAATGAAGGCATTAGCGCGATCATATGTATGGTGGCCAAATATCGATAGAGACTTAGAGAACTGGACGGCTCAATGTAAGGCATGCAGTCTTGTGCAAAACAATCCAACCCCTCTGCTAACTAAATGGGAACCAGCCAGTGGTCCGTTTCAGAGAGTGCATATTGACTTCTGCAAAATTTCTAACATAACAATTTTGGTGTTATTTGATGTGTACTCTAAATGGATAGAGGCAGTAGAAATGAAACGGATAGATGGCAAAAGTCTCTGCGAAAGTTTGCGACGTATTTTCGCGATTTTTGGGTTGCCGCATAAAATAGTGAGCGATAATGGTCCCCCTTTCAACTCAAATACATTTTTTTTTTTAATTTTTGTGAATCAAATGGTATAGAGGCATTGAAGTCGCCTTCTTACCACCCTCAGTCGAATGGAAGTGCCGAAAGAGCAAGCTTGTCGTGGGAGTTAAAACTACAAAATTTTTTGCTTAAATATCGAAATACACCGCCTACGGTTACTATGGAAAGCCCATCAAGTCGAATGTTTACATACAAGCCGCGAACGTTGTTAGATGTGTTAACGAGTAAGAAAAGTGAAGAAAGAGAGAATAAGAATAAAGAAAATATTTCGAGCCATAAAATTAAAGAAAGAGAGAATAATAAAAAAGAAAATATTGCAAATATTCGAGAAGGAAATGAAAAAAGGAAAAACAATAGAAAGTTTCAGGTAAATGAGAACATATTGTATAGAAATGTATTTGGAAACATAGTCAAAAGGATACCGGGTCGCATAATAAAGAAACTAAGTAGGTAATATTAGATTTGTTATTGTAGTAAATGGTTACCAAAAACATGTTCACATAAATCAAATAAGAAAAACAAACACGATATATGTAAAAAGCAGTCCTATTACAATTAAGAGTAAAAATAATCGAAAAAGATCAAGATCACCAGAACCTAGTAATATTGTAACACGTAGTCAAAGCAAAAAAAGAAAGAAAACAACTGCGAACGATCATAAATATTAGTAGGATACATATATGGTGCAGTGAAATAACGCCCAAGGAAATAACGCCCATGGACGTTATTTCCCATTCAAAAAGGAAATAACGCCCATGGGCCTTATTTATTTTTTAAATGGAAATATCGCCCATCTGCAAAAAGAAATAAATCCCATGGCTCTTATTTCCTTTTTAAAAGAGAAATAACGCCCATAGGATTTTACGCGAGCAACACGAACTATTGATTAGCATTTTTTTCACAAATTACCCTGTGAGAAAAGAGTGGGAAACGTGGCACGCGGAAAGACATCACCGTGGCGGTAGCCACGGCTATGGCACACACCCGGAGTTGGAATGGCGTAGCCCAGGGTTATTTTTTGAAGCGCGGCCGAAGGCCGCCTACGCGTAAAGGTGTCCTGCACATAAAAAACGTGGATGGGGCCCCGAATTGGGGATCTGACCCCGGACAATTTTCGGTTTTTCACTAATAACTTTTCACAGAAACAAAATATTGCTCTTCCCCCTTCGGATTATAGTTACGGAGGCCCGATCCACGATTTTTAGGTGCAGAACACCTTTCCGCGTAGGCGGCCTTCGGCCGCGCTTCAAAAAATAACCCTGGGCTACGCCATTCCAACTCCGGGTGTGTGCCATAGCCGTGGCTACCGCCACGGTGATGTCCTTCCGCGTGCCACGTTTCCCAATTTGGTTAACGTGAAATTTGTGTGTAACTATTCAATAAAATACAAAAAGAATTAGAATATTATTGTTTCATTAAAAAAAAATGAAAGAGCAATAAGGTCACTGGGTCTCGAGCTTGCAAATGTTACAAATATATGTAAATAGAAAGACCGTAAAAACCAAAAACAAAATACACTAAAACCAGAGCACGGGTTAAGTACAATAACAATGTACAAACAAACAAGCCCAACACACGCATTGATATACAGACTGATAGTCTAAGCAATGTGTGTATACTGTTGGCAAGACTAAAACAACAAAACCAAAGGAAAAATTGAAGTGGGGATGAATGCATCGTGACGTCACAGGGCATCATACCTGAGTTGTTAGATTTCTAACAGCGGCGTTGGTGCAGACACGGGTTCATATCCGTGTCCGAAAAGGGATCTGATGATAAGTGGGGACACTTTGAAACATGTAATCCTATCCATCGCTGTGACTAGCTTTGTAATTTTTTCTCCAAATATCAATTTTTCCACAAAATCGAATATAATAATTGAAACCAATTATTATTTGTTCACTGGGTCTCGAGCTTGCAAATGTTACAAATATATGTAAATAGAAAGACCGTAAAAACCAAAAACAAAAGAGCAATAAGGCCTTTAAGACTTTATTTCTCTTTCGAAGTGTAATAAAGCCTTTTTTGAAATAAAGGCCTTATTTCGCTTTCAATAGTGTAATAAGGCCTTAAAGGGCTTATTTCACAAGGCGATATTGCACCCCGCCTTATAAAAACATAACAAATATGTTCAAATTTATTGAAATAAAGAAAACCATATACTTAATTCTTGAATCAGCTTGTTTTAATTCGTTTTTAACGTCCGTGGGCTTTATTTCTCTTCGAAAAAGGAAATAACACCCATCAGCAAAAGGTGATAACACCCATCTTTTTTAAAAGGAAATAAAGCCCATGGGCGTAATTTCCTTTTTTACTTCTTCTGGTAGCCTCTCTCTTTTCCGATATTTTTCTCTAGCGGATAAATACAAGCTGGAAAGAAGGGGGTTGAAGAATCCATTGCTCTATTGAAAACATCATTCATATTATTTTTTCTTGCATGTGCGATGCGATCTCTCTTGCATAATTTATTTTGAGCTTTTGACGTATTTTCATAAAAACAACCAAAAGGAATTACGCAATTTTTTATAATTTCTGAGCCGTGAACTAATATTTTGTAACAACCATAAACCATATATATTTTTCCATGTAGAAGAAGGCAGTTCTTTTGCAAAAATCTTGAAACTTTGTGGTATCTATAGGAAACTCGCAGGAAATAGCAATTAATATAACTCTAAAGTTATTCAAAGTTTCTATATCAATATTTGTAATTAAAGAAAAGAGTTCCAAGTTTTAAATTCTTTCTTGGCAGTATTGCCGTGATTTGATGCATCAGTACCATTTGCTTTAGGTTTACCTATCTACATGAAGGACCATTTCTTCCCAAAACCTCTTTTGTAATTCTTGCTTACGAAGTTGAAATGCTTTTTTATCTGAAGCTTCTCTTATTTGCCACTTTTTTAATCCGATTCTATAAGAAATGTGTACAACGAATTTAAATACTCGAATCCATGCATGTAGTGGGGTGATACCAAATCTATATACATATTCGATTACATTTTCATAATTTTTCACTAACATATGCTACTAAATTTTGTATTTTTTTAATTTCATCTTTATTCTTTAAACTTAACTCATTAGCATACATTTTTTCAAAAACCCAATCCAAAACAACATAAGTTTTGCGATAGCCCCTCTATCCAAACTCCAAGCATTTCTTCGTGTTAGAATTTTAAGGTTGCTGAATAAATGGGGCAAAAACGGGCAAATATTACATACATGATTTTAAACAAGATACTCCAAACAATCACCGAACATAAAAATCTGGAACAATACGGGACAGTACACACAACTTTCACTCCACAGAACACAGGTAAATACGAAATTTTCGGTTAAAAAAGCTATTAAACAAAGCTCCACACTATACAGATATTAAAGGTTTATTTCCTTTATTTTTTGCTAAAGATTGCTCAACAATTTACACGCATTGCGTTTTGTGCATGCCAAAACAGAAAAATTAGGTTTTTTAAAAATATATATCTATGTAAGTGCTATGTAAAAAAACATTATACAGCTCATATTAAGTAACGGTTAGGCAAATAAAAATTTGCAAATAAGCAAACGGGCAAGAAAAGCTTATATTGAAAATGGGATTACCAAGGCTATGTTGTGTGTGTGTGTGTGTGCTAGTACGTACATACATATAACACTCCTAAAATATTTACAAATAAAACAGTGGTAATTTTGATGCACTTAAAATTAAACAATTTTTTGACAATTTTATCCTTAAGACACTAATACAAATTGAACAAATGAAAACAAAAAAAAGTACATATGTATGTATGTACATCTAGCAACTTTAAAGCGTTTCGCAAGAATGCATGGGTATACTATGTATCTATATAATTTTACACATAATGTTTCAATAAACATTTTTTCACTTTTAAGTTGAACTTTTTTTTTTATAAAAATACTAGCTGAGCCCGGCAAACGTTGTTTTGCCTTTGTTTTTTTGTTATTGTATACCTAGGATCATTATGAACCTAAGATCATTGTGAGCCTCTGTTAAAAAGAAAACTATGAAAATAAACACCACTAATTTTCTCAATTCATTGTATTTCTTTAAAAAATAACGGTTATATAAAATGATTTAATTAGCCAATAATACATCCACAGCACATAAACTATTTTTTTCTATAACAAATTATTCAATAGCCAATATGGTAATATAACACCAGCACATAAACGTTTTTTTAAATTAAAAATTATTCAAAAGCGAAAATATGCTCATTTGATTTAATAGTTTTTTCCCCAATCAAATTTGAAATAAAAATTTGTCAAATGTTAAAATATTTTGATTGAGAGGAAGAGGGGTAGTGAAAGCTTTCTTACCTCGCGGTAATACTAACCAAGGTTTATGATACAAAAGCTACAATAAATAAAAAGTTCTTAATTTTCTTGTCAAAATGATATATTATCAAAAGGATATATTATACTTTTATACGCTACGACATCCGTCAGCGTACCAAACCACTCCCTGTTGAAACCTTAGTCAACACCTTTCTTTTGGTATCCATATTGTCGAAACCCTTTCTAGGGTCACACATTTTGGTCGATATCTAGGAAAAGAGGTTCCATATTGGACTTTGAACCACTTCCTATTAAAACCCTCATTAACACCTTTCATTTGGTACCATATTGTGCAAACACTTTTTAGAGTCACACCTAGTCCTCATTTTGGTGAATATCTCGGAAATGGGGTCCCATATGGGACTTTTAACCACTTCCTTTTTAAACTGTCATCAACAGCTTTAATTTGGTACCCATATTGTGTAAAGACTTTTTAGGGTCACACCTGGTCCACACCTTGGTCAATATTTAGGAAACGGGGTCCCATATTGGACTTTGAACCACTTCCTGTTAAAACCCTCATGAACACCATTCATTTGGTACCCATATTGAGCAAACACTTTTTAGAGTCACGCCTGGTCCACATTTTGGTCGATATCTCGGAAACGGGGTCCCATATGGGACTTTGAATCACTTCCTGTTAAAACCCTCATCAACACCTTTCATTTGGTACCCATATTGAGCAAACACTTTTTAGAGTCACGCCTGGTCCACATTTTGGTCGATATCTCGGAAACGGGGTCCCATATGGGACTTTGAATCACTTCCTGTTAAAACCCTCATTAACACCTTTCATTTGGTACCCATATTGTGTAAACACTCTTTAGAGTCACGCCTGGTCCACATTTTGGTCGATATCTCGGAAACGGGGTCCCATATGGGATTTTGAATCAATTCCTGTTAAAACCCTCATCAACACCTTTCATTTGGTACCCATATTGTGTAAACACTCTTTAGGGTCACACCTGGTCCACATCTTGGTCAATATCTAGGAAACGGGGTCCCATATTGGACTTTGAACCACTTACTATTAAACCCCTCATCAACACCTTTCATTTGGTAGATACCATATTGCGCAAACACTTGTTAGAGTCACACCTGGTCCACATTTTGGTAGATATCTCGGAAACGGGGTCCCATATGGGACTTTGAATCACTTCCTGTTAAAACCCTCATCAACACCTTTCATTTGGTACCCATATTGTGTAAACACTCTTTAGAATCACGCCTGGTCCACATTTTGGTCGATATCTCGGAAACAGGGTCCCATATGGGACTTTGAACCACTTCCTGTTAAAACCCTCATCAACACCTTTTATTCGATACCCATATTGTGTAAACACCTTCTAGGGTCACCCCTGGTCCATATTTTGGTAGATATCTCGGAAACAGGGTCCCATATGAGACTTTGAACCACTTCCTGTTAAAACCCTCATCAACACCTTTTATTCGATACCCATATTGTGTAAACACCTTCTAGGGTCATCCATGGTCCATACTTTGGTCGATATCTCGGAAAACGGGTTGCATAGGATCTTGAAACTTCATATAAACCATAAATGGACCACTGCCCACGCAGTGTATAAGTTTGGTTGAAATCGCACTACGCGTTTATGAGTAGTTCGGCGACGTACATATACGGGGACTTATTTTTATATACATACATATATAGATTTAATTAGCCAATAATACATCCACAGCACATAAACTATTTTTTTCTATAACAAATTATTCAATAGCCAATATGGTAATATATCACCAGCACATAAACGTTTTTTTAAATTAAAAATTATTCAAAAGCGAAAATATGCTCATTTTTTTAATAGTTTTTTCCCCAATCAAATTTAAAATAAAAATTTGTCAAATGTTAAAATATTTTGATTGAGAGGAAGAGGGGTAGTGAAAGCTTTCTTACCTCGCGGTAATACTAACCAAGGTTTATGATACAAAAGCTACAATAAATAAAAAGTTCTTAATTTTCTTGTCAAAATGATATATTATCAAAAGGATATATTATACTTTTATACGCTACGACATCCGTCAGCGTACCAAACCACTCCCTGTTGAAACCTTAGTCAACACCTTTCTTTTGGTATCCATATTGTCGAAACCCTTTCTAGGGTCACACATTTTGGTCGATATCTAGGAAAAGAGGTCCCATATTGGACTTTGAACCACTACCTATTAAAACCCTCATTAACACCTTTCATTTGGTACCATATTGTGCAAACACTTTTTAGAGTCACACCTAGTCCTCATTTTGGTGAATATCTCCGAAATGGGGTCCCATATGGGACTTTGAACCACTTCCTTTTTAAACTGTCATCACCAGCTTTAATTTGGTACCCATATTGTGTAAAGACTTTTTAGGGTCACACCTGGTCCACACCTTGGTCAATATCTAGGAAACGGGGTCCCATATTGGACTTTGAACCACTTACTATTAAAACCCCCATCAACACCTTTCATTTGGTAGATACCATATTGCGCAAACACTTTTTAGAGTCACACCTGGTCCACATTTTGGTCGATATCTCGGAAACTGGGTCCCATATACGACTTTGAACCACTTCCTGTTAAAACCCTCATTAACACCATTCATTTGGCACCCATATTGAGAAAACACTTTTTAGAGTCCCGCCTGGCCCACATTTTGGTCGATTTCTCGGAAACGGGGTCCCATTTGGGACTTTGATTCACTTCCTGTTAAAACCCTCATTAACACCTTTCATTTGGTACCCATATTGAGCAAACACTTTTTAGAGTCACGCCTGGTCCACATTTTGGTCGATATCTCGGAAACGGGGTCCCATATGGGACTTTGAATCACTTCCTGTTAAAACCCTCATCAACACCTTTCATTTGGTACCCATATTGTGTAAACACTCTTTAGAGTCACGCCTGGTCCACATTTTGGTCGATATCTCGGAAACGGGGTCCCATATGGGACTTTGAATCAATTCCTGTTAAAACCCTCATCAACACCTTTCATTTGGTACCCATATTGTGTAAACACTCTTTAGGGTCACACCTGGTCCACATCTTGGTCAATATCTAGGAAACGGGGTCCCATATTGGACTTTGAACCACTTACTATTAAACCCCTCATCAACACCTTTCATTTGGTAGATACCATATTGCGCAAACACTTGTTAGAGTCACACCTGGTCCACATTTTGGTAGATATCTCGGAAACGGGGTCCCATATGGGACTTTGAATCACTTCCTGTTAAAACCCTCATCAACACCTTTCATTTGGTACCCATATTGTGTAAACACTCTTTAGAGTCACGCCTGGTCCACATTTTGGTCGATATCTCGGAAACAGGGTCCCATATGGGACTTTGAACCACTTCCTGTTAAAACCCTCATCAACACCTTTTATTCGATACCCATATTGTGTAAACACCTTCTAGGGTCACCCCTGGTCCACATCTTGGTCAATATCTAGAAAACGGGGTCCCATATAAGACTTTGAACCACTTCCTGTTAAAACCCTCATTAACACCATTCATTTGTACCCATATTGAGCAAACACTTTTTAGAGTCACGCCTGGTCCACATTTTGGTCGATATCTTGGAAACGGGGTCCCATATGGGACTTTGAATCACTTCCTGTTAAAACCGTCATCAACACCTTTCATTTGGTACCCATATTGTGTAAACACTCTTTAGAGTCACGCCTGGTCCACATTTTGGTCGATATCTCGGAAACAGGGTCCCATATGGGACTTTGAACCACTTCCTGTTAAAACCCTCATCAACACCTTTTATTCGATACCCATATTGTGTAAACACCTTCTAGGGTCACCCCTGGTCCATATTTTGGTAGATATCTCGGAAAACGGGTCGCATAGGGTCTTGAAACTTCATATAAACCATAAATGGACCACTGACCACGTAGTGTATAAGTTTGGTTGAAATCGCACTACGCGTTTATGAGTAGTTCGGCGACGTACATATACGGGGACTTATTTTTATATATGGGTCATTATTTTACAAATCGTACACCTTTTAGGATTTCATAATTTTGATTTAGCTCAACTTTTTTTTAAATTTGTTTCCACGAAATTAGTTAACACCTATATCAGGATTTTGTCGAAAAAAATTTTCTTTCAGAGATATGCATGTTTTTAAATACGACGGTTAAGCAAATTTAAGCAACCTAGTCCACATTCAAAATTCTATAACTCTGGTTGTAGTAATCGTATCTTACTAATTTTTGTCTTATTTTGAAGGTAACAATATTTACTTTATAACTGCATTTAAGAAATATTAAATTTTACAAAATCAAATTTTTTTCCTTTTAGCTAAATTTTCTTTTAACAATTATTAAAAACATGTCCAAAAAATATTTTTGAAAAAATATATATAATATGCGCTGAACTTCCATCTAAAAGTACATTTTTTCCAGGATGGAGACTTTTGTAGTTAAAAAGTTATTAAATTATTTCTGATGTTACATCGAGGCACATACGCGTGCATGCGTATGCATGTTAGTTAACTGGAATATACATGCATATGTACATTTGTTAGGTAGGTAGTAGAGGCTGCATGAAGCCATTTTCATGTGAATACACAATGAGACATGATTAATGAACTATAGTTAAGTATTTTAGTTTGCAGTGCCTACCTGTTTTCGAACAAAATTTCCAAAATTACAAATATATACACATATCGCACACTAAATCAAAAACAGTCACAACTCAAAATCCGAGTAACTTTCAGTTAATTGCTTCTGGATCGCACAAAAGTGATTGGATTTTTAAAAACTTGACATCACTGTGCTCTTTAAAGAGTAACGATAATAGTCAAAATGAAAAATATTGCATGTATTGGCTGCACTACTTTTTATTAGGCAATCTATGCCAAGAAAGCGACCTAAAAAAATTTTGAGTTGTGACTGTTTTTGATTTAGGGTGCGATATGTTGAGGCGTTATGCCTAATCACCATCAACTTGTATAATACAGGATACATCCTAGGCTGAAGGTCACTTATTGTGCGGAAAGCCCTAAACTGCATTTATTAATATTAATTAATAAATCCGCATGCGTGCATAAACTTATTTACATTAGACAACCCAAGTCAGCGATCCGTAACAATGGTAAGCATTCGCAATTCACGTGGTAGTTTCCCATAATTAAGGATCCTTAAGCATGTATGCCGCGGATTTATCGCTAACGAATGTTGGTAGAGGCACGCCTTGTTTTAGCAAAAATCCATTATCTATTTTTTAGCCTAATTACATACTTATAAAATGCATGTATGCGTTACAAAAAAATAAATAAAAGTGCGGAATATATAAATAGAGATTTTAACTGAAAGAAGATCATTCCAAAGTAGAATTACATTGAAGTATCACCAGCACCACAATTAATTTTTTTGCAAGTTTAAAAAGAACTGCTAGTATATTTTCTAAATTGGATAAATAGGATTAGAAAAATGCCGAAGCCTGTACTGAGTAAAATATTTCCAAAATTACGATGCTTTAATCCATTTAATTTGTCTCCGCACCCAAATACAAAAAATTGCTCTCTCAGAAGGGTAACAGAAACCCATTTATTGACATTAAATATTCCTATATTGAATGAAGCGATGGAACAACGAATTTGCAACTCATGGCGGCGTAAGCTAACTAAACTCAAGGAAGATAATAAGGTTTGTATATACATACATTGATTAGGTATAAAAATTGAATATAAAAATTTAGAAACAATAAAATATTTATGGTACTCATCGTTAAGACATTGGCTACTGCCCTAATGTATGTGCATTTATTGTTTTCTATATTTTAACTTGTATCTTATTAAATTCGTGAAATATTAGGTACTTATCATAAATTTTATTCGTTTTTCTAGAGGAAAGAATCAGATGATATCCAATTCAATGAAGCACTTACTGAAACTGATAGCAACGTGAACTATGATCCACAATGTTCTACATCTGTATCATTTGGGAAAGACAGATAAGCAATAAGCAGCGACTAATTTTATTAACAGAGGCTTAGAAATTATCGGAGTTTCACCAATCCTGAAAAAAAAGATTCATCAAAAACACTATTCGGCAGAAAAAATGCAAAACGTTTCTGAAGCAATTTCAGGAAAAATGTTTGGCATTCCTAACAATGACAATGTTTGCTTCGAGGAAAATGATGGGAACGAAATATTGGAAACTCTAAAAGACGCATTTCCTGCCACTAGTGATCGAGCAAAAAAACTAAAAATTTTGAGTATTTGTAAAGATTGGCCTTTTCGAAAAATTCTGTATCATTTTCCTACTGATAACTGTTGCTAAGAAAATGGCTGAAGAAAAGGGAATTTTGGCAGAAGCGAACCCTAAGAGTCATCCGCCATTAGAAAAAGAGGTTGTTGATTTGATAACACAATTTTATGAGGTCGATGAAAAAAGTCGAGTGATGCCCGGAAAAAAAGACTTCCTCTCCGTAAAAATTAATAATGAACGCATTCACATGCAAAAGAGGCTATTGTTAATAAACTTACGCGAGCTGTATCAACTGTTTAAGGAAAAGTACCCTAACGTTAAGTGCAGTTTTTCAAAGTTTGCAACCTTGCGACCAAAACATTGTGTTTTAGCCGGTTCAAGTGGTACCCATTCAGTATGTGTTTGCACTATACATGAAAACGTCAAATTATTAATAGAAGGACCTTACATCAAGCATCTGACTGCTGAGTCTATGCACCCAATAAAAAGCTATCAAGATTGTTTACAACGTATGATATGTCTTGAAGCATCAACAAATTGTTATTTCGGAGAATGTTCCCAGTGCCCCGGCGAAATAAGAACAATTTTGGAAGATAACTTCATTGAAGATGCAACCTACAGACAATGGGTTAACGTCGATAGAACCACTTTGCAACTAATGATATCCCCAATTAATGAATACTTACAAAAATTGGAGTCCGGTTTGCAAAATTTATTGTTGCATTCATATCTAGTTAAAAGGCAGTTTATAAACGGCAAAAAAGAATCCTTAACAGAAGATGAATGCATCGTTATCTGTGATTTTTCCGAAAACTATGCTTTTGTCGTACAAAATGCTGCTCAAGAATTCATTGGAATAACAATCAGGCAACAATTCATCCATTTGCCATTTATTACAGGCATTCAAGCGGAGAAACTGTTGTCATTTCTGACTGCTTACATCACAACACAATTGCCGTGCATTTATTTCAAAAATACTTAGTGGAATATGTTAAACATCACTTCGAAAATATTTCCAAAATTACATATTTCTCTGATGGGGCAAGTGCTCAATATAAAAACAAAAAGAATTTTGTTAATCTTACCCATCATCAAAAAGATTTTGGTTTGGTTGCTAGAGCAAGTCTTCAGAGAGTGAATAGTCCAATTCAAACGCCCAAAGAATTATATGATTGGGCAAAAGGGGCCATAACTAATATTTCATTTAAATATGTGCAAAACGAGGAGTACTACGAAGAAGAAAAGAACCTTGAAGATAGATTTAAAAAAGCTGTAGCAGTGAAAGGGACTCTGACATACCACTGCATGATTCCAGTTGCAGAAGGAAGAGTAAGAGCAAAGCACTTTTCTTTGGATGAACATTACATTGAAGTTCAAGATATGAAATAATTTTTATGAAATATAAATTTAAATTATGTAAATTAAAAAATATTTTGTATTTGATGTATTTTACTTGAATTACAAATGTGTCTGCAGCCCTATTATATTTGTCAATAAAAATTTATGAAATCACTAAAAGAATAATACACGTTTATTTATTTTCACATTCACATGAGAATGGCTTCATGCAGCCTCTTCTACCTACCTAACAAATGTATGTATGAATATTGCAGTTAACTAACATGCATACGCAGGCACGCGTATGTGCCTCGATGTCACGTCAGAAATAATTTAATAACTTTTTAACTACAAAAGTCTCCATCCTGGAAAAAATTTATTCTTTTAGATGAAAGCTCAGCGCATATTAAATATATTTTTTCAAAAATATTTTTTGGACATGTTTTTAATAATTATTAAAAGAAAATTTACTTAAAAGAAAAAAAATTTGATTTTGTAAAATTTAATATTTCTTGAAAGCAGTTATAAAGTAAATATTGTTACCTTCAAAATAAGACAAAAATTAGTAAGATACGACTACTACAACCAAAGTTATAGAATTTTGAATGTGGACAAGTTTGCTTAAATTTGCTTAACCGTCGTATTTAAAAACATGCATAGAAAATTTTTTTCGACGAAATCCTGATACAGGTGTTAACTCAAATTACGAAAAGATTCCCAGAAATAAATTTGGTGACTTTTAAAAAAGTGAAAATCTTTTTTTCTCCAAATCCGTACGATTTGTAAAATAATGACCCATATCTGTGGTCATAAGCAATAACAGCCTAAGTCGACTTAGGAAATTAGACCAGTTGAAATTTTTGCGGGCGATTTTGAATAGCAACATCGAGACATTTTTCCAGACTTTCATTGGTCTTTTATTATTTTATTTATAAACAATTAAATCCAATATATTTGCTTAAGTTATAAAGCCGTTTAGTTACAAAAAATCACCAGAAGAAATTTCAATTGGTCTAATTTCTTAAGTCGAGTTAGGTTGTTATCGCTTATGACCACAGATATATAGATGGAATTGACTAAATCTACATAACATTCCCTGACATTTTCTCATAAGGAAGTCTTTATTTATTTTTTTCTTTTTGTTTTTGTGTTAAGATATTTTTAACAGCTTTGGCGACACATTTTTAATGATCCAAAATACGCATATTGCCAGAAACAATTTTATTGTCTAGAATAGCGCCAGCGGGTATATCTATACGATCACCATGGTTCAGGCGAGTAGCCAGGAAAATATTTCGGGGGGGGGTTTTGGCCAAAGTCTCAGTAAATAAGAATTACCTGTAAATACATACATATTTATATTTTTTACATATTACATATATATACTTTTATTTATTTGAAATTTTTCTCTTTCTATACGGCTAAAAATTTGAGCCTAACTTTTAAACCATTCATTGGTTTACACAATTTTTAATCATTTTGGTAATAATTTCCAATTCTTTCAATTTCCTACAAAAATTCAAAATTTTTTAAAACTTTACGAGGATAAACAGCGAATATGTGTACTTTTCGCACATAATTCATGGGTGCGCGGTATCTCACTAGGTAGAGCATTGCGCACTGATTTGGGGCACGTCGCACTGTGAATCGAATAGAACAAGCTAGCTGGACAAAAGTGACCATTGAATTTTAAATAAAAATATATTGTAGATGACAGCTAATAGTGCAAATATCACGAGTAAAAAAAAAATTTTACTTAACATTTGCTGATGTGGATGTAATTAGCTGCTAATCTCAGAAAAACGTGTTTTAATATGCCTAAATTTATAATTCTGAACGTCTCACGGTTTTTCATATAACTTTATTACTGCGTTGTTTTTTCGTGTAATTTAAAATGGATGTGATGGTAAACAGTGATTACTATTCATATGATATAAAGTTTTTTATCTAGACCATGTTGTTGTTCTAAAAAACACGCCGAAATTTGAAAATTTATATTTTTTTTTGCAAATTTTTACATTTGTTAGAGAAAAAGTAGTAGTATTCCACCAGCTTCCAGTCTGAAATTTATGTAAATCATAGCGGTGGCTCCGTAGTCTCTAAATGTACTAATTTCGTTCGGCACAAATTGGTCCAACTATTTTTTTTTTCTAGCTTATTCCTTCTCGATTAAAAAAAAGGTTGTGCAGACTCTGTTAATAGTTGTTCAGATGTGGAAAGTACTGATAGTGATTAAGACTTATTTACATTTTAATTTATATTACTTATAGCAATAAGGATATCTTTGAAGTATTTTTAGTTTAATGTTAACATAGAATGAGTTATTTCAACGAAAATAAACTTGCATTGTTTTTAACCCTTCTGCTATGTTTGGGTCAATTTGACCCAATTTTAGGAAAAACTTAACGAAACTCATAGGTTTCTTTCATAGATTCATGTTGATTCTTCTTCCACTTGTTTCCTGCATGTTTGCTAACAAATTAAAACCATAATGGTTTTCAACACTACTAAAAATATTTTAAAGTGTTTTTGCTACACTTATTGTGTTACTGGGTCAATTTGACCCACCATGTGATTTAGTATACCCTAATGTATACATTTTTAGGAAACTATTATAAAGAACAGTATTTATGGAAAACTGCATACATTTTTCCTATTTTTCGCATACCATCTTTATCAATTATTGAAAGCTTCATTAGTACTAACAAATCTGCGAACCTCTGTTTTATGCATGAGTGCAAAAAACGCTTTGTATGTCGTAGAAAATTTGCCGCTTCTTCTTCACTGTCATAGAGAAACATACTTCGCAATTAGCAGCTTAGTGTGTAAAAACTGCCAGTAAAACATTAACCCAGAAATACAAATCTTTTCTATATTAAATAATAAATGATTTTAGATGAAAGCAAAAATGAAGTTTGGTTAAAAAAATTATAAGCAGTGCTAAGTTTTCATGAGTGGGTCATATTGACCCAAAACACTAAAAGTGCGATTTTTTTCTAAAGTAGCAGAAGGGTTAATGAACTAATTTTTGTATTCACAAATCAGACAAAACAAACAAATGGAATAAAAATAATTATTAATTTCAATGTTTGGCTGTAAATATCTTTTTAATGGAGATAAATGAGAAATCGATTTTTTGTTTCTGGCCCACCCTAGTACGTATGTATATTATCCAACCATATTTTGTCCTTAGACTTCATTTTTACCTAAATGTGCACAATATACTTGGATACAGTCATTTAAGTCCGAAAATCCCATAAAATAATTTTGTCCAGCTAGCCTGTTCTATTCGATTCACTGTGCGTCGGTTCGAGTCCTAACATTTAAAAAAAATAAAAAATTGTTAACATTTTCGGTTTAAAATTAAAAATAATTTTATTTACGCGCATTTCTATAACAAACGGCGTCAATTTAATTCTAAACCAAATTTGGTTTGGTCATACACCTTGACCAGTATGTCTGCGTTCAAAAGGTTTTTGGAATCTCCAGTAAAATTAACTTTAACTAATTTCATTATTTTTGTATGAAAGTATGTGTAAAAGCACAATAAAAATACAGCAACTCAAAGTTAAGAACTTTGTGGAAAATTCATAAAAATTTAAGAAAACTCGAAAGCTTTTCATCAAAATTTCTAACTTTTTAGTAAAATTTTAGATTTTTTCCGCGTATGCAGTTTTGTAGTTCGTTCAATTGTAGTGAACAAAGATACCAATCTTAAGCTGCTAGAAGATTTACTCGATTTTAGTAATTTTAAAAACTTTTACTAAAAAGTTAGAAATTTTGATGAGAATTTTGCGCAAAGTTCTTAACAAACCACACTTTGAACGCAGACATTCTGCTCTAGGTGTATATGCAGCCCCAAAAAGTTTTAAATCTAGGCTAAAACTTTTAGCCGTGTACAAAATAATATTTATTTTACTTGTTTGTTTTGAAATTTTGTTTAGGATTTCTTCAGGAGTTACTTCAAAAGTAGAGTGGATGTTGAGTAGAGCCAGCATCTCCTGGCGAAGTTTTTAACCTTCGAAGGGAAGAGAAGGACCGTTCGCTAGGAGCAACGGAAACTGGAAGCGTTGCAGCAATTTTTATATATCGATATATATATACCATAGGGAAAAAAGACACGGAACAATTATTTAATGCATAAATAAACGTGCTCGGTCGCTCCTCCTTTGGGATTGGAAAATATTTTTCTTTTTCAGGGCTTTGGCTGTTCATAAGAAATCCAAAAACTCTATATAAAATGACACCTATGAAACGCATAAGAAAAATTTCTTGTGTCAGAATCTCTTCTACTTTTCTACTGCTAATTTCTGGAAAATGTTTACAAAAACGAGACCTGCGCAACTCTGGCTTTGGCAAGAAATAAGTAGTTGTCGCTTTAGTAAACTGAAGCTTCGGAAAAACAAAAAAAAAATATAGCAAAATAACATTGAATTTCATAGAAAAGGCGGGTTATTTGCAATTATTCAACATGCAAAACGGAACGTCAAAACTTCTTGGCTATTCATGACAATGTCATGGTCAAGAAATAATTGAAAATATTTCATGAGCATTTTCTTTTCAAAAGCATACCGGGCTTTTACTTTTAAACTTTTTCAATCCTTTTTTGCCAAATTAGAGTCACTTTTTATTATCACCCGACAAGTATAAGTTCAATTTAATTGTCACTTGCTCTGGTAATTCAATACCACTGCGTTGTGTACTGCTTGGGAATTTTTGGTATTTTTTTTTTAACTTCTTGGTGATGATTTTGGTTAAGCTCATGGCAACTGTGACTACAATAACGAGATGCACTCATTCTTACGATTTTTGCCTGCTGTATTAATAACTCGAAAAGCAGTTAATATGAATTTCAACAGACTTGAGTTCGAATCACTCTTGCTATTGTTAACATGCTATGTAGATGAGAAGCTAAGTTGATCTTATGCAGAGCAAGTCCGATAATTTTGCGCGAATTTCTTAATGCGCCAAATGAGTGAACCGTTGCAGGAATTTTGTTGTGACCTCTCAGACTTGCTCTGATAATTGATTAGCGACTACCAATATCTTCTCTCAGTGTGAAATATTATTTAATTTTATTCTTTCGTGTTTTTATTTTGCAATTAATGCTAATTTCTTAACAGGGGTGTTAAAAATGAATAGAGTAATTATAATAGTACAGACGTATATTTTTTAATTTTCGGAAATTTCGGGGGGGGGGGGGGGGGGGTTTGAACCCCCGAAACCCCCCCCCCCCCCCCTGAATACGCGCCTGCCATGGTTAGCAATAATGATGACAGTACCCCTAAGCGACACCCCACGCCCGAAAGTCACATCTCCTGACACGGTCAAGTGATCTAACTCAATAATGTCGGGTATATTGGCGAAACGTCCAAGAAACTCTTTGACCTTTGAAAAATGATTTTCACCCAACTTAACGAGCGGTGTGGTGGGGAACATACGTTGTGGTGACATAACAAGGCTACCATTTTTCAAATGATACAAATTCGACATAACCAGCAACAAATCGGAAGTCTTTTTCACTGGCAAGAAACGTGAACGTGGCACATTAATACCAACCGAACCATCAAAACATTTCATAGCTGCACCAACGGCGGTCTCCAATTGTACCACTCTTACGCCATTCTCCATTGTTTTGTTATTCAAATTTCCATGTTCAGTGTACGTTCGCGGAGCACGCGGTCGATAGCATTAAAATTCTCCTAAATATTATTAGGGTTGAAAAACTTGAATGTCTTCACTGATTTGAATTCATCAACATGCTCTTTGGCACTGCGCAATTTCCAGTAAACGTAATTTATTTTCAAAGTTAATACGAGTACCACCCTTCACATCAGCACGCGTTTTGTCTGTAACTTCCATTACAAATTCAATGGGATCGGCAGAACGTTCCTCGCCCACCAATTTATTGAGTACAGCCAAATCCACAGTAGCACACAAATTATCAATATTTGAAAGGAAACAATATTCACGTCCTTGATCAATAAACTTCTTTAGTAGGCCTGAGTTACGGAACGTATCGTAAAAGTCACCGTGACCAGGTGGATACCAAGCATCAATATTGTTGTCAACATCGACATCTTTGGCAACGGGTAGAAATGATTCACGACTTATGCGCGGAAAGCAACTCTGATTGAATGTATGAATTTGAACACGAAATCCGGTATATTTGCGTATGATTTTTTGTGTATCTTCATCGGTATTGAATGAATTCATAAGTACTAGCGGCACATTGGCATCATAAGTTTTATTCAAATGCTCAATTTGTTGTACTGTAAGATCGAGGAAGGTTAAATCGGAGCGTGCGGGTATAACACTTTTGGGACCATGACAACCCATTGACGTACCCAGACCACCATTCAGCTCAACGACAACCAATATATCCAACATTGTGCGTATCTGCTCATTTTTGGGCGAACTCAATTTTGAATAATCCATGACAGCATTAGCAGGTAATTTTTGAATTTTATCCCAATCAATGGAAGGACCGTCTTCTTGCAAAAAGCGCCCAAACAAATCGGCAAAACGCGACATTTCCTTCTTCAGCTCTTGGAGTTTATCAGCTGATGCGGTACGCAGCAAACGATCCAAATCATTTTCGAGTGATTTGAGTGCATCATGTTTGGTCACCTCGTGAAATTCTTTCGAATCGGATGGCGCTCTTTGGTGACCGCGTACCTTAGCTTCATTGGGAACATTCAACATTTTTGTTGACACTATAAACAATTTTTTTTTTTCATTAAGTTTAAAAAAAAGAAACCTTCCTTATAAATCCTTCCGTTATAAATTTATTCACTTTTTTCCTTTCAACTATTATCGAACAGCTGTTTTCTTAGAATATTTTACTCAACTGTTTACAAGTTTGTTGTTGCTTCAGAAGCATCATGTTTTACAGCTCATATTTAGAACAGAGTTGTCATATCCAACTAATTTTTTGTATATTTTAGAACACTGAAATGTCTCAATTAATACTGCGTACCTATTTTTATAAATAAGAAAACAAAATTTTGGAATTTATGCCATTGTGCGCTGTAGAAAAATGCATTCATTCTTTCATGTATAGACTATAGGGGATATACCTTACTTTATGCATTGTTATACATTACCTTTTCCCACTGGGATGTAAACTTAGTCAAATATACATACATACATAAGTAAAGATAGAATATTACATCGGCAACGCCTTCGTTGAAAATCGGTTGGCAATGTTCTTTAGCACCAAACGTTTCTAAATGTGACGTACTAACTATTTTTCTTCAAATTAGTGCAAATTGCCAGAAATTGTTGTGTTGCACATAAGCGCATGGAGAAAGCAATCCCAGTAAATAGTTGGTGGTACAGTGACATCCAAAACTCGCTACACTGCGGCAGGGTTGCACAAAAATACTTAATTTACTAACTCAGCCAAAGCTCGACTGAGCAAATTGAAGTTTATTTCTACACCATCTCTCCGAAAAAAAGGTTAAAAATGTATGCATAATTATTTCGTCTTACCTATAAATGAAGGGCCGATTAGCCTTAGTTCGACTGTTTTGAAGCCCTTTTCACCTGTTCCGACAAATGCTATAACCAGTCCCAAAGCAATTGTGCCAAGCCCGATATAAAGAAATGCATTTGCAAAGGTGCTAGGCCCCCGCAATACACCCAAGATGTCTTCGTCATCAGATGAACCTCCAAAAGATGCGTCTTGAATCTATATCAAAAGGAAGGATAATATTTCATATTTAATATTTTATTGCGAATCATTCTCGCAGTAAGACCTTTGATTTTGTATGGTACACCAAGAGTCACATTTGTGACAGTAAGGGAAAACTACCAAAGCTATTTTTTTGAATTTGTCAGTAGCGCGCTTTGAATTTCTATTTAGACGTTTCTTTAACGCTACTATTAAGATTTTATGAAAATTCTTTAATAATCCAGATATGTACAAATTGCAATAACAAACAAAAAGATTAATGAACATACGTTAAAATTTCACTAAAGCAAATACATTCAGGGATATAACGATTTGAAATATTACTTAGCATGTAGGCTTGGAACTGCCCACTTTTCCAAAAAATTTACAAACACAGCCCATGAAGAATTGAAATTTTATATAGCCTGGGGGCGTGCCACCGCCCACTTTAAAAAAAATATATATAGCCTTTTGCTTTAACCCATGATCCCAAGAATATACTTTGAAAGTTTCATAAAAATCGGTTTAATACTTTGGACGCCTATAAAGGACACACAGACACACATTCATTTTTATACCTAGTAGTGCTTCCCACACAAGGCATATTAACTTCATTCGCCTAACGGTAGTATGTAACGGCATAAACGAATCGAGATAGATATTGACTTATATATATCAAAATGTTCAGGAGGAAAAGAGAAATTGATTGAGCCATGTCCGTCCGTCCGTCTGTCCGTCTGTGAGCACGATAACTTGAGTAAATCTTGAGATATCTCAATGAAATTTGGTATGTAGGTACCTTTTCACTTATCTCCGAGCGCTATTGAAAATAGGCAAAATCGGTTAAAAGCCACGTCCTCTTTCTATATATATAATATTTTCGAAAATACAAAAAGGGTGATTATTCAGTACATAATACACCTATAAGGATAATATTTGGTGTGCACTTTAGCGTTAAGGCAACAAATACATTTTTGAAGAAATTTTTAAAAAGGGGCGTGGTACCGCCCACTTTTGATATAGTCAAGTTTGGAAATATTATTAATCATAAATCAAAATCGGGTTAGGTCCACGCCCAATTTTATACGAAAGATTTTGAAAAGGAGCACAGATATATTTAATATGCTATAACTTTGCTTAAACTAGCTGTATATCATTTCTATTTCACTTCTCAAGTGTTCGTGGGCAAAGAAATTCGAAAGCACAAAATTTTTGGAAAATTGGCGTGGCGTGGCCCCGCCCCTTTATGGGGGATTATTCCACAAAACTTGTCATACCTTAACTCCGGTAAAAATTGACTTATTGAAACGATATTTAGAGAAAGTGTTCAACATATAAAGCTAACTCTTTGCTGTAAAAATAAACAAAATCGGTGAACGGACACGCCCACTTTTTGAACACAGTTCTAAAAAATTTCTTAGTAATATTAAAATCGCAATATTTCCATAATTGTATAAGTTATATAAATAAGATTTTACACACATAATAACCTTGTTAAGCAAAACTAAACTGTATAAAAAATTTGTGGGTTTTGGTGAAGTAGGCGTGGCGCCGCCCACTTTTCAGCAAAAAAGTTGAGCTATTTTCAAAAGCGATTGCTTGGAATTTCAAGAATGCATTTCAATGAAATTTTGTGAGATACTTCCCAATAGTATGTAGTATACTCCTGCCAAAAATTACGCAAATCGAATAACAAACAAGCAAGATTTACGGGAAAGTAGTTAACACCATATTGCCTTTTTTTCATTAATTTTTTTTTATTTCCATACCTTTCATAAGCATGGGGAAAACTATTTATATTTTATTATTTAGTGATAATTTAATTTACCACTTACAACAGAATTGTTTTTAAACGAAAACAATCAGTTGTCTTTATAACAACTTTTCAGGTATTAAAATAGACCTAAGTAAATTGGGATACCAAAACAGATCACTACTAGGTATTTAATGTTCGGTTACACCCGAACTTAGACTTCCTTACTAGTTATTTATAAGATTCCATAAGTTTACTTACATATGTATATGGAAAATATAATACTTGAAAATATGAAATATTTTTACTTATGTACATACTTAAGTGGGCAAATGGAAATGGTTTCATTTAATTTGTTCCATAATTGTTATCAAATGAGTAATTTTTGAGAGGAAATCGTTGCTTTTGAAATCTTTCACACATTTGGTTAAAAGTAAATATAATATCAAATTATGTACCACCAAACAACTGTTTTTACGTTGGTCTGGCATCCTGTCATTCTTATTGATCGCAATTTTGTTTTTGGCTCTGCTCACTAAGTTTACGCACAAAAGATGGTAAAGTAGTAGAATTACGTGGCGAAATATGTACATAAGAGCAAAAATAATAATTCCTAAAGGTAAGAATGCAATATGTTTAGAATGCATAATTTTTGCAAAATATGGACCCTCCACATTCCGGACGGGGATATTACATTTGCGGGATTCTTCATCTTGGTCCGAATATGTCTGCAAAGTCATCGTGAAGGTATTAACAACTTACAAAATAGGTTTTCTTTCTAAAAGTAGTAGTGTAGTAAAGTAGTTGTACTAGTAAAATACTAGATTTTCAAATAATTCGCGAAACTTATTAAATCTATTTCCAGCATAGCAAAGTTCAAGACATTTATATGTACATTCTGCTCAAAGCTGTGTATGTGTACTGCCGTCCTACTGAAGAGGGTGGGTATCTAGCTCACACTGAAATATTCAACAAAACGTGTTTATATCTGGGCTTTACAACATATGGGTAATCGTTTACGCTAATACGCGTCCAAAAATGTCGGGAGAGGTATCAAAAGATGCGTTTCCGTCCCAGGAGCATGAATATAACTCCGCTCAACCAATATTTTCATTATTTTGGAAAATATTTGCGGGAAACCGAAAAATTACCCAGGTTTAGGGGTCCGATCCATGTTTTTTATGTGCAGAACACCTTTCCGCGTAGGCGGCCTTCGGCCGCGCTTCAGAAAATAACCCTGGGCTACGCCATTCCAACTTTGGGTGGTTGCCATAGCCGTGGCTACCGCCACGGTGATGTCCTTCCGCGTGCCACTCTTTTCTCACAGGGTAATGTGATTACAACAACCACATGAAAATGACATAAAATTCTGAACTTTAACTGCAAATATCTCGCAAACTACTAAAAATATTGGTTCAGCGGAGTTATATTCATGCTCCTGGGACCAAAGCACGTCTCCTGTACATATCTCAACGTTTATGGTTGTGTATTAGCGCTCGGTACCCCACGTAAACGATTACCAACATATGTTATTTTTGCAATCATATTTAACCATTTTAGACTATTTTGGGTGTGATCTTTCTACTAATGCAAAAAAAAAATTTGATTTCGACTTCTCTATATGCGAACTTAAGATCCTGCAACCTATGTAACGAAAAATTTGTTAGAAAACCAATTCAATAACAGTATATACCTACGCAGATACTGCCTTTTAGTAGGATAGGCACTCTCAAAATAAAAAGTTTCCTACTGATGAACTAGGGTATCTAGAGATTTTGGAGCTTTCGCTTCCAGTATTACATTTATTTAGCACAATGCTCGAAAAATAACACTGCATTGTCAAAGGAAAGCCAAAATTTATTACTGTTTTAATCGTCATCGTTATTGACAGTCAGGTCAGGCTCATCATCATCAGGTAAATCTTTCTAATATTTCCTTCGAGTTTCTGGCATCAACGGCACCAACTTTTTTATAATATCCTTATTTTTTTCTTTTTGAACCCCTCTATTTACATTCTTTTTTTACAGGCGCTGGAAGGAAGGGACGAGTCTTCAAGGTCTTTCATTAGTAGTGCATGGTTGACCGTGTCAAAAGCTTTGGCCAGGTCAAGCGCAACTTGCACTGTCCTGTCTGAGTGGTTATGGCGCTCAGCGCGGTGATGGTGCTGTGGTTTTTCGAAATCCATGCTGATGGAACAAGATAGATTCCAACACCTTCACTACTGGCGAGAGGAGTGATATCGGGCGATATGACTCCCCTATGGCAGCCGGTTTGCGAGGCTTCAGTAGTGGGACCACCTTTGCCTGTCTTAATCTTTCAGGAATGACAAAGGTGGACAGGGAAAGGTTGAAAATGTGTGTAAGGTATCTTATGCCTTCGTCGCCGAGGTGTTTCAGCATCAGCATAAAAATGCCATCGGGGCCAATATACTTCTTGTTCTTAGATTTCCGAATTGCCTCATGAACTTCTGTTGTGGAGATGGAAATGGGCGCATCGCTGTTTTTGTGTTTATGCGCTTCCCTGGTGGCTCGGCGAATCTCTTTGTTCAACGGAGGATGCATTACATATTGTAGGCAGAAGGCGCTCGAGCATCTTTTAGGCTTCGACTGAACCTTATCACCGAAGGCGATGGATATTTTGTCGTTAGGTTTAGTCGGGTTGGACAAAGATTTCACCGTCGACCATAATTTGCCATCTCCAGCCGAGAGGTTGCAAGACCTTAGGTGCTCCTCCCACTTAGCGCGTTTGTGTTGATCTACTAAGCATCTGATTTCCGCATTAAGATCCCTTATTTGAGGATCCGTAGGGTCAAGGCGTCTAATATGGTCACGTTCATTTTCCAGGGCCGCTGCCTCTGCGGGGAAGAATGGACGCACTTCCTTTATTCTACCTGACGGAATGTGTTGATGGGAGGCTGAAATTAGGGCCATACGAAACGCCTTTTCCCTTTCTCGTACGTCAGACGGGGTGGGAAGAGCAGCGAAGGCGCTCTCTGTGGGTTTGAGAAAACCCTCCCAGTCGGCTTTATTGAAGTCGGTGAATATGCGATTCTCAGCGGTGACAAAGTCGGTGGGGCGATCGAAAGAGAGCACTATGGGTAGGTGGTCTGAAGCAAGCGTCAGCATCGGTCGCCAGTCAAAGCAGTTTATTAGGCCTGCGCTGACTATGGTGATATCTGGCGAGCTAGAGCAGTTTACCGCCACTCTAGTGGGGGCATCCCCATTTACCGTGCAGAACGTCGAATCGTCTATTTGGTCAGACAGCTCCTGTCCCCTACCATCGGCCTGCAGGCTTGGATAGTTGGTGGCTTCATCTTCGTTTGTTATACTGTCAATATATTTATATGAATGCATTGTTCCAATGATCTGATTCTGAACTATATAGTTCAGGTCATCTGCATCTTTATTCTTAGCCGCCAAAATTGCTCTCTTACTCAACCATTCATTGTTGTTGAAGTTTGAAATAATAATTATTATATAATATTATTATTATAATAGGAGGAAAGACTTTTTTAATAAGTTCGTCTTTTGATGAGACAAAGATACAAAAATTTAGAGGAAATGTACTCTACCATTACCTACATATATTCAACAATTGCTCAGCGAAGTCTTCAGCGGATGTATCATTCAGGAAAGACTTTTTTAATAAGTTCGTCTTTTGATGAGACAAAGATACAAAAATTTAGAGGAAATGTATTCTACCATTACCTACATATATTCAACAATTGCTCAGCGAAGTCTTCAGCAGATGTATCATTCAGCAATGCAATTCTGATGTTTGTTGTCAACTGAAGTTTCTTCACATATCGCCAAAGATGAGATGATTTGAGGCAAGCGTTTATTTCGTCGGCAGCCGTTGACCTTGGAATTACTGGCAGTATTTGGCGGAAATCGCCAGACAGTAAAACCATTGCGCCTCCAAAAGGTCTCGGGTCATTGCGTAAATCTTTCAATGTTCTATTAAGTGGTTCTAATGCACGTTTATGCGCCATAGTAAATTCGATCTCTGTTGCTGATAAAACTTTTGCCATTGCTGAGTTTCTTGCAATATTACATACCGGTTCCTCAACATTTTGAAGATTTAACGGCAGTTTTAAGGCAGAATGAGACGTACGACACCTTTTTAATAATGTGGCTGATATTCCCGAAGAAGCAACTGCAACCTCAATTTTGGATCTTTCACGAACAGTGGCTAAAATTAATGATGGGAGGAATGTCTTACCAGTTCCCCCAGGGGCACCCAGGAAATATAAACCACCATTTCCATTATCAATTGCCTTCATAAGCGTATCATAAACATACCTTTGCTCCTGATTCAGTAGGGGTACTGCTAAATTTAATTCCTGAGGATCATATTGACGTTCCCGTTCCAAATCTCGATTATATGCCTCTTTCGTTCCAAGTTTGCACAAACGCATTCGCACATAGAACTAAACCCCATTTCCTATTAAAACTTTTTTAACACGTTTTATTTGATACCCATATTGTACAACAAATTTTTAGGGTCATCCCTGGTCCACATTTTGTTCGGAATTTCGAAGATGCATTCACAAATAGAACTTAAACCTACTTGGTTTTGAAACTACCTTTCATTTGATGCATATATTGTACGAATATATTCTAGGGTCACCCCTGGTCCACATATTGGCGCTATCTCGAAAACATAAAAAACGGGATAAAAAGTATCCTATATCCGTTTCCTGGTTCTCAACTACCTCTCCACCAATTTTAAGCCAAATCGGTTCAGCCGCTCTTGAGTTATAGATGGTGTAACTAACACAACTTACTTTTATATATATAGATATGTTCATAGCTATGTAGATTTAAATTTTATATAGCCTGGGGCGTGGCACCGCCCACTTTTTCAAAAATTAATGTAGCCTAAATCGTACACAACAATCTTCTGCACCAATCTGAAAAGTTTAGAAGAGATCGACCATAAAATTTGAACATTTCAAAAATTAATATAGCCTAAATCGTACACAACAATCTTCTGCACCAATCTGAAAAGTTTAGAAGAGATCGACTATAAACTTTGGACATTTCAAAAATTAATATAGCCAAAATCGTACACAACAATCTTCTGAACCAATTTGGAAAGTTTAGAAGAGATCGACCATAAACTTTGGACATTATTGAAGTACAAACAAAACACAAAAAATGTGGGCGTGGCACCGCCCACTTTTCCAAAATTACACAAATCTCGACCATAGGACAAACATATCCAAAAATCATTAATTTAGACCAAATAAGTTCAGAGTTATGAAGAATTGAAGTTTTATATAGCCTGGGGGCGTCGCACCGCCCCACTTTTCCAAAAATTAATATAGCCTATGCTTTAACCCATGATCCCAAGGGACCGTTCAAGTATTAAGTAAGCAGATTTATTACAATTATTTACCCCCCCATCCCCCTTGTCATCGAAAATAAGCAAAGCGGTTACCCCCTCCCGCCATGCTTACGTAAACATTTTACAATTAATGTGTTGTTTTTTTTTATGTTATAATTATAAATTTTAAAATAACAAAATATATTTAGGATACACATATATTAGATTAACTGATTCGATTAATCTTACGAGCATAAAAAACTTATTTTAAATTTTTGGAAAATATATTGAATTCGAATTAACAGCCTTCAGTCCATGAAACCCGAGTCCATGATTCTAAGTTGTCGATTACATTTTATTGCTGCTCAATATTGTGCAATATCTACGTCATTCTCATCACACCATCCAACATCATGGTGCTCTAACTTTTGAAAAATGTACATCAGTTCATTAGCACGACGAGCAGCGACTCTTACAGGTCTAACTTTCCTGTCAATGTTCATGTTTACTTTTTTATGGATATTTTCAATGTGACGATTTAGTAAACGAGGTAATTCCCCCAACGTATACATTATTTGCGGGATTCCCTGAAAATGCGTTTCGTTTTCAAGCAAAAACAATGTGAGGATTGCCATTCGTGTAAAAAAGTAAATAGCTACTGAGGACGTAATCATCATCTAGACTCCCCCACCCCCATGTCATCGAAAATAAGCAAAACAAAGACCCGCCCGCCCCCCCAATAGCGCTTACGTAATACTTGAACGGCCCCCAAGAATATACTGTGAAAATTTCATAAAAATCGGTTGAGTACTTTGGTCGCCTATAAAGGACACTTAGACACACATTCATTCCCTGCAGTGAAACACCAAACTAGTCAGACAACATACTAGTATACAACTACAATTTTCTGGTTGGAATCATACTAGTCAGAAAAAGTCTATTCCATACTATATTCTAGTATTCAACTACAATTTTCATGTTCAAATTGTTCTAGTTTGAAAAAGTTCAAACTCTAATTACCTTATATGCATTCTTTTAACTATGAAGTTATTAAAACAAAGTTTGCTTTTAGTTGTTATTTATTTTTATAGCTATTATATGTATTTTTCAGTTGAATTAGAATTAATGTTCTCATACAGTGTCGTTACGAGGTTAAAGCAGAATTGGAAGGACATTTTAAAATTTTGATTGGAAAAGGTCAATGCAACTGAAAAATGCATATAATAGCTATTAAATTAAATAACAACTAAAAGCAAACTTTGTTTTAATAACTTCATAGTTAAAAGAATGCATATAAGGTAATTAGAGTTTGAACTTTTTCAAACTAGAACAATTTGAACATGAAAATTGTAGTTGAATACTAGTATGGAATAGACTTTTTCTGACTAGTATGATTCCAACCAGAAAATTGTAGTTGTATACTAGTATGTTGTCTGACTAGTTTGGTGTTTCGCTGCAGGGCTCCTATAAAAAGGTGTAGTGGTGTGTTTGGCAGCAATAAGGTTTGAAATAATAGCAGGTATCGAGCATTGCAGGTATACAGAAGCTAAAAGCCTTAAAACAATTTCCCTTAACACGCCGAATTATTCACAAAAACTATAATAATAATAATGAAATATTAAGCAGAGCATACAGATACGTTACTTGTGAACACCAAAAATTGATACGTCCCTTCCAAAGAACGTGGGTATGTACATACTGCCATTTATAATACGAGCCCCAACATCAAAAAGCTGAGAATACTTTTTAAAAGCGCAGTATCTACACATGATAGAGCAGATACGTCGCCTTTGATTAGGAAACCGGCTTTTGTTTTCATCTGTTCCTACTAAAAGTGTATATACGGCAGAGCTTTTGTAGATACCCACATTTTTTATTAGAAAAATGTATGTAGATGTTGCAAAAGAAGGAATTTAAATTAGCAATAACTTCATATTCCCTTGCAACTTATGCAATTAACTAATTTTCGAAAAAATATGTAGATACCCACATTCTTCAGTAGGACGGCAGTGTATTGGTTCACATGTATACACGTATGCATTCCTACAGCTCTCAATCCCTTGCCTAGCACTTTGGCGGGCACGCAGTTGCCCGGTATGTCGACTGCAGGCAGCCTAGCTGGGCATCCCTAGTTTAGACTAAAGAGAGCGATCCGATATGATCATAGGGGTGTGAGTGAACACGATAACTTGAGTAAATCTTGATATATCTCAATGAAATTTGGTATGCAGGTTCCTTTTCACTTATGTATCTCGGAGCGCTATTGATTGGTTAAAAGCCGCACCCACTTTCTATATACATAATATTTTCGAAAATACAAAAAGAGTGATTATTCAGTACATGAGGATAAAATTCGGTGTGTACTTTAGCGTTAAGGCAAAAAATAAATTTTTCAAGAAATTAAAAAAAAACGGGCGTGGCACCGCCCACTTTTGGATAAGTCAAATTTGGAAATATTATTAATCATAAATCAAAAACCGCTCAAGATAGCTATTTATATTAATTCCGGCGATGTCCCGAAAAAAAATGCGCGAAATCGGGTAAGGTCCACGCCTAATTTTATACGAAAGATTTTGAAAAGGATCATGGATATATTGAATATGCAATAACTTTACTCAAACTTGCTGTATATCATTTCTATTTTACCTCTAAAGCAGGCCCAGGCATTTAGTGGGACAATTGTCCGTATAATTGAGAACCAAATTCACACAGATTATTACGCTCTTTGCTTGCTTCGCTTGTGTGAGCGCACCGATAAACGAAGTGCTGTTGTTTATTTCTGTTCAGTGTCTTACTATCAAGCAACAAAGCAACAGCTTATGCGGAAGTATTTCACTAAATGAATGAATGTAATTATTTCATGATAACATATGCGTACATCAAATGAAAAAACATAAAAGTTTGCTTTGGCTAAAAGCATTGATCAACATACATGAAATAATTATATTCATCACATTGTGTAATAATATTTATTTCTTGCGCGATAACAAAAATGATGCGCACCACCTTGCTTCTTTCTTAGCTAGCGACGCACTGAACACAAACAAACGACAGCATTTCACTAACACTACCTCAATTGCAAAATTGCCTAGGCCTGCTCTAAAGTGTTCGTGGGCAAAGAAAGTCGAATGCATACAATTTTTCAAAAAGGGGCGTGGCCCCGCCCTTTTATGGTGGATTATTCCACAATACTTTTTTTGCCATAACTCCGGTAACAATTAATTTATTGAAACGATATTTGGAGAAAGTGTTCAACATATTAAGCTTACTTTTTGCTGTAAAAATAAACAAAATTGGTTAACGGACACGCCCACTTCTTGATCACAGATCTGAAAATTTATTTTTGGAAAATGAAAAATGCGATATTTCCATAATTGTTATTTTCTAATACGATTGCTTGCAATTTGAATTAGGTATTTCAGTGAGAGTTAATGAGATGCTTCCCAATAGTATGAAGTATACTCCTGCCAAAAATTACGCAAATCGAATAACAAACAAGTAAGTAGTTAACACCCACTGCCTTTTTTTTATTAATTTTTTTTACTTTCATATCTTTCATGAACATGGGGAAAGCTATTTATATTTTGTTATTTAGTGATAATTTAATTTACCACTCACAACAGAAGTGTTTTTTATCGAAAACAATCGGTTGGCTTTATAACAACTTCCCCTATTATTATATATATATTGATGGTGTGGAACTCCCGGCATCAGGGAAAACTGAAATCGTGAAGATAAGTAAACTCAACCGTGTTAGTCTTCGATGGGAGCGACGATACAATCACCTTTTAATTAATACAGGCGAAGGCGGATTCAGAATTTTTATTTCTTGGGGAGGGGAGGGGGCGCAAAGATCGAACAGGCAAAAATATCAACACCGGATATAAATAAAATAATATCCACAATACATTAAAATACCGCCTGCTGGGAGGGGGGAGTGGGGGAGAGAGTCCTCCTTTCCTTTTTAAAAACTATATTAATACTATTTTTGGATGAAAAACTATCAAGAATTTGAAAAATTTTATGACAGCTCCACCTACCGTGCGATTTAGGTAGAAACTAATGTCAAAAATGAGTTCCTCGACCCAAAAATAGTTATATACAAAAAAACCCACCTAAAATTGCTTTATTTGATCAAGTTTTAGTAAATTTTTCCCATACACAGGGTTGCCAGCTTCAAATACGAATAAAAAAGAAACCAGACCTATAGGGCAAAAACCCAGTATGAGGTTTTGATATGGGGGTGATAAAGTTTCATTTCCAATTGGTTTCATCAATTACGTAGAATCTTGTTGCACAGTGTAATGGATTTAAAGAAGCAATATATGTATGTATGTAGGTATGTACATATCGCACCCTAAATCAAAAACAGTCACAACTGAAAATTTTTTTAGGTCGCTTTCTTGGCATAGATTGCCTAATAAAAAGTAGTGCAGCCAGTACATACAATATTTTTCTTTTTGACTATTATCGTTACTCTTTAAAGAGCACAGTGATGTCAAGTTTTTAAAAATCAAATCACTTTTGTGCGATCCAGAAGCAATTAACTGAAAGTTACTCGGATTTTGAGTTGTGACTCTTTTTGATTTAGTGTGCGATATATTGTAGCAAAAACAAATACTTTAGCGCTAAAGGAGTTATACATATGTACGCGACAAAAAAATACAACATTGTATTGTTTACCACAGTATGGGGCAAAGCACAGGTTTTAAGTTTGTTAGTTTTATCAAGCTATGCACAGAAATCATTCATTCATTAACAACTTCCCTGTCCAATGAGTCATATGTGACTCACGAGAGCGTTTTCAAATAAGCTCATAAGTCACATGTGCCTTATTTCCCTATACAACTTAAATAAGCTTTCTTGCTATGAACGTGTCGTTATTTATTTGTGAATTCTATGTGAGCGTATAGCAAAAGTCCCAAACTTTAGGCAAGACATATATGTATCTAAAAATGTATGATTTAAAATGCAAATATTACCGTTACCTTTTTACAATCACTTTACCAGCGTTCGAACTTAACAAATTGGTTTGCTCAGTTCTAGATATGAGAAAAACTATAGTAGAGTGGACAAATGTGCAGTAGATTTTATAAAATTGCACTTAAATGATTTGTAATATTTGTAAATTAAAAAACTTATTTTGTGAAATTATATGAAAAACAACGAAGTTTGTATTTATTTATGTTGCCCAAATATGTAATATTTATTAACGTTATTGTGAGTACTGCATTTTCCTTTATTTCTCTATAAAATACTCATTAAATCCTTATACCTTAAATATCTGGAGTTTTAATTTTGATATAAAAAATACAGAATTCCACATTTCCTGTGTGAAATAAATTCAAATTAGGTTTAAAACCGCCGCGATTTTAAACCTAATTTGAATTTATTTCACACAGGAAATGTGGATTTTGTGATGTGGATTTTGATTTTGTGGATTTTGATTTTGTGGATTTTGATTTTGTGGTACACCCTTATCACTCTGGTCCAACCCTGGCGAAACTGCGCGTTTCCTCGGACTCCCATTAGAAGAGCTTGATGACAATTAGGTGTAAACTGGCCCTTGGGGAAGGGCGAAGCACTGTCAACAACAACAACAACAACAGGAGTTTTTTTTCGCTCACGCAGTCCCTCCATGCAAGCAAAGAGTCCCCCCCTTAAGCTATGCAAATGCAGCCAGAATGGGAGCGCATAAAGCTAACCCCGCAATCGTAATCAGCGCAACTACAGAGAACCAAAACCACTCAGCATTGTTTGGCACCTTCCAGAAAAATGTGTCTTTTAGAGACACTAGCTTAGCCCCCAAAAAAATTACCCCGGTATCAAACAACAAAGTTCCCATATAATTCGATAGTCTAGACCAACGTGAAGCTACTATGCGTAAATTGGCCACCGTAACAGAATAAAAAGCCGAAATTCCCTCTAGCGAACTCGTAGATATACTGAAAACCCAAAACCACAGTATACGAGAAGCTGCGAACGAAGAGGGTGACATCAAGCTGCGCTTCGTTAGGCGTAATCGTCGCGTCCCTGATTACATGTACAATGCCGTCTTAGAAGTTACTCCTCAAATTCGTAAAACAATGATCGCATCTGATCGAATTAACATACATTGTCAACGTGTCAACGTATCAGACTTCAGCGCCTTTTTCAATGCTTCCGTTGTCTCCAATTTGGACACACTAAAAACAAATGTACGGCCGGAACTGCACCGTGCTCTCATTGTGCAAGTAGTGATCACAAATATGAAGAATGCCTAGTAAAAGACGACTGCGAAAAGATCAAATGTTATAACTGCGTCAAGCGGAATGAGCTTTCGAAAACAAAAGTTGACGCTAACCATTCCGCAACGAGCCAACTGCCCACAAATAAAAGCAATTCAGCAACGTGTTGATGCCCGCACTGACTATGGGTGTTAAGAAAATCAGCTTTATTCAAGCCAACGTTAACCACTGTCATACAGCGTATAATGAGTTATGGCAGTACTTTGTATCTCACTCCATAGATATAGCATTATGCAGCGAACTCCCAATAAATAAAGAAAATAGTGTGCGAACCACGAGTGGTATTCTCACCTTTCAACTTCCTGGAGCTAACAGAAGAGTAAATTCGTGTATTTTGGTCAAAGTGTCTATAGGGTCAGCGCTTGGTATGTTGCAGTTCGCCACACCTAATTTAAGTGTCATAAAGTTGCACATCGACCATCGCCAACTATTTGTAGGAAGCGCATATGTAGAACCAGTAGTCGATAAATTCAATACTCTAGGCGCAATAAGCAAATTTTTGATGAAATATATTCAATGTCGACGAAATTCAGAACTCCGACCATAACGCAATAACTTTTAAATTAAAGCAAAAGTGCAAGCTACAACCATCAAAGAGTATATCCACTTATCCACTGCAAAATGGGATCGATTTCACTCCTATTTAAAAAATAACGTTCAGAGGTCAAATATACTTAACACAGACCTTTAAAACAGCAATCCTACCATTATACATAGATAACGCCGTAAAAAGTCTTTTTTAGCACACATGGGATCGATGGGAACCTTTGAAGTTTTCTTGCGGCGAGCCTGAGCTCTCTACCAAAATTTGGCCTTGTGGGAATGGCCGTTAATAAGCGTCCAAAATTGAGTTTGGTCAAAATTTAATTATTACCACCATCGAATTCTCCGTATTAAGATCTATGATCGCACAAATTTTTACTGAAAAACTTGAAAATATAACTTTGGTCGCTTGGCCTTATTGCCCCAGATCTATTGACTCTCCCGAATTATTCACAAAGGAAAGTGAAACTCAGTTGCATACATATGTGTACGCCTTGTTCATAATCTATACATAAATGAACACAACTTATGAACAATAAGAGTTTATAGTCAAATATTATGCACAATGTTCACATATTATGATCAATTGTGTTTGATTTTCAAATAATTAAGCTATGAACAATGTTCACAAACTGCAAATTTTGTGTATAACTTATGCACAATTTTAATAGATTGTTCATAATCTATGCATAAATGAACACAACTTATGAACAATAAGTGTTTATAGTCAAATTATGCACAATGTTCACATATTATGCTCAATTGTGTTTGATTTTAAAATGATTAAGCTATGAACAATGTTCACAAACTGCAAATTTTTTTGTGTATAAATTTATGTGCAAAGTTGCATATTCAAAAATGTACCTGCACAACAGTTTTCTCCGTGTTCTGGAAAAACTATTTACAAATCCCCTTATTTACCATGCTAAACAAACGAATGAATGTCTGGTCAAATAAACAGTTTGGATTCAAAAAACCAGTATCGACTACAGATGCGCTATACAACGCTATTCACCACGTTAACGAAAATAGGCTAAAAAAGTACCAAGTTATTTGTGTCTCGTTAGACATCAAAGCCGCCTTCGACAGTGCGTGGTGGCCGATACTCCTCAAACAGCTGGCTTACCAACAAACGCCTTTAAACATATATAACCTAATCAAAAGTTACCTCGAAGACCGATCGATTAAACTACAATACGGTGATTCCACTGCAACAAAAGCAATGTCAAAGGATCCATATTTGGTCCTACCTTTTGGAATATAATACTAGATGAGTTACCGGCTATTCCGCTACCCAACGGTTGCGAAATACAAGCGTTTGCTGAAGACGTGCTACTCACTGTAGCTGCAAAAACACAAATCTATAACAAACGCCGCCTTATATCAAATCCAGCAATGGGGCAACGATGTCTAACTGCAGTTTGGCGAACACAAAACAAAAGCAATTGCATTTACATCGAAAGCATCGGAATAAATCTACCATTCGTAGAAAACATGAAACTCTTAGGAGTTATAATAGACCAACAATTAAGATTCATAAGCCATGCACGATATATTATTGAAAAAAACAACGAATTTTTAAAAAAACTATGCCGGTATATTAGACAGACATGGGGTATACATTCAGAAAACGTAGCAATCATATACAAGCAGGTTGTAGAACCTATGATCACGTATGCTTCAAGTGTCTGGGGATGCGCTACAAAGTATTACTACGTGCGCAAATTGTTCCGTTCATTTCAACGTAGCTTCGCAATAATAGCAATACGTGGTTTCCACACAATTTCTGCCACATCTGCACGAGCTCTTGCTGGTTTTACACCAATACACCTTAAAGTAGAAGAATTGAATCAAAATCTATGAGGTTAAAAGATCTGTAGCCCGTTTCTGTAACTTTGCGTTAACTTAACGAATGAGTTTTTATCGCATGGCTCGTAGCGAATTCGTTATGAAAAGTGTTTCTGTATGAAAAAAATTCACCTTGCGATATGTTCGTGGTGTGTTATGTAAAAATGATAAAATGATAGCCCACAAGGCTTAGGTGCCAAATAGAACATTTGACGCACGCCAAGCAATTGTCTTAATAGCCTAGTAGTTGTGATGTTGCCCTAACCAGCGGGGGATTCCGAGTTCGAATCATGGCAAGTTTTTCTTTTTTTCATCTTTTTTTTAAATATTTTTTTTTGTTTTTATATTTTTCTAAGAACTAACTTTGAGTAAATATTAATAACATTAAAAATTTGCACACAATGCAATTATTTTGGATTCTACGCTTGTTATCACTGCCACTATAGGCTGCGTTAATTTTATCGATCGCCGTAACGAAAATACATATCTACCACGCTTATAGAAACACTGCTCAGCGATAACTACATAACAGGGTTGCACTTTGCGTTAAAAATCGTATCGATGGGATACAGAAACGGGCTACTGGTCGTTTAATTAACGAATCTGTAGAAGTTAGCCTGTAGTGGAATTCACTAACTTTGATTACGACATTCGCAATCGACATTTTGTCGTACCGATATTTATCACGATCTTGGTATTCACTAACTGTTTTTCTCGGATTTCGACTATCGGCAGCTGTTTCGCAAAGTAAACGACATACAATTTGCAGTTGTTTTCTGTGTCGGTAATAAAACAAGGCATAATTCGAAGTTTTAGTAAAAATTAAAATAATAATATTCATATTATTATTATTAAAAGATTGGCATTTAAGTACTTAGCGTATGTTTTATCGCGGGATGAGGAATCTTTTACCCGAGTCGTAATTGGTAAGTTAGTGAATCGCATATTCGATAGTGCAAGCGACAGAAGCGCTATTGAAAATCTCGAAAAATCGAACCGAATCGAATCTCTATAAGTTAGTGAATTCCACTTCTGGAAAAAAAGATGCTAAACTTGCTTCATCCGGCTGACCGACAAACCTTACAGTACGGCAGCATCAAGCGGCAGGCTGAAATTGAATCATTGGCGACACTGAAAACAGCACAAATCTTTACTGACGGTAGAAAATTTGAAACTGGCGAATGCGGGTCCTCCTTTGTCGTGCTTCATCGAAATGGAACTATTGAAAGGGAGAGATTTAAATTTCAAAACGTTTGCACAGTCTTTCAAGCAGAGGCATTCGCCATCGACTCAGCATTGGCATGGGCCCAAAGCTAATTATCGACACGAAAGATACATATTCTGAGTGATAGTCAGTCATGTCTGGAAGCCATCAAAGACAGAAGCAACACTGCTGCTCTAATAGCTTCGATACATCATCGTATGTACCTTCTTCGGCAAACACATCCAATCGAGTTCTATTGGGTCAAAGCTCATATTGACATTGACGGCAACGAGCTTGACCACACATCCTTCATACGCAAAATTTCCAATCAGCTATGCTAAACGAAAAATACAACAGCAAACTATTGAAGCTTGGCATCACGAATTCATTAGCGAACCAACAGGCGTCGATACCAAAATGTTTATACAGTCTCCTAAAGAAGCAGAATTGTAGGTAGGTAGAATGGCTGCGACTCAGGTCGCCCAAGTAGCTTTTAGAAGCCGTTTTGATGCCATAAAAACTCGTTTAACCTACTTATATAGTAGTGATATTTATTACAGCCAACCAGAGTTGTTTATAAATTCGAGGATATTTGGAATCCCTATCTCGGATATACAATCCAAGTTTCCCATGAAGGGGCTCCCAAAGGATTTCATTCGCCTACCGGCTAGAGCCGGGCATTCACACAGGAAATGCTCAACGGTCTCTTTGGCATCGCTGTCGTCGCAGCTTCTGCAGTGATCTCGGTGCGGAATTCCCATTTTTTCCGCATGCGTGCCTATCGCCCAGTGGCCTGTGAAGACTGCTACGAGTTTGTGAGTGCTAACTCTTGACCTGCTTAGAAGAATTCTCGTCCTCTTTTCGCTATAATTTGGCCAGGTGGATCTTGATATTGCACAACTATTGGTGTTTCTCCATCTCAGTTGTGCTTTGTTCCGGTAATACTTTTGGATGCTTCCCTTGGCTACTGCTAAGGGTGCCCCTATATCTATATTGATTGCTTCCTCATCACCCTCCGATGAACCACTGCGCGCCAGCTCATCGGCTTTCTCATTACCTTCGATACCTCTATGGCCCGGAACCCAGGTAATGGATAGTTCAAGGTTAGTTAGTGCAGCCAAGATCTGCTTACATGAGTGCACCACGTTCGAACTAGTATGTGGTGCTGCTATTGCCTTAATTGCTGCTTGGCTGTCTGAAAAGATAGTGACTTTACCAGTTGTGTTCAAGTCCCTGAGTGATCTGCCGGCCTGCAAGATCGCAAGAACTTCGGCTTGGAACACACTGCAATGTGATGAAAATCTGAATGATACGGCAATGTCTAGGGACTCCGAGAAGACGCCGGCCCCCACCCCTGAATCCATCTTGGACCCGTCGGTGTAGATTTGGATGCCGCTGTCAACTCCGAACCTGCCCCTTTTCCAATCATTCCTGCTTGGAATTGAAGTAATAGTACTGCTCTCAAACCCCAGTTTGTGAGGATAAAAGTCGGTTCTGGTATTTATAGTGGCAGCTGGAAGATGGTTAAGAATGCTACTGTGGCCCTGCTGAGTATCCCTCCAGCACCCGGACTCCCTGAGTCTGAGTGCGGTTTGCGCCGATGTACTCAGTATGTGCAAGTCTATTGGAAGAAGGTTTAGAATCGGATCCATGGCCACAGTGGGACAAGTGCGCAAGGCCCCGGTGGCACCAAAACATGCCGCCCGCTGGACCTTTTGTAGGCTGATGAGGTTGTAGTTCTTCCGGAGAACTTCCCACCATACTACAGATCCATAGGTCAGCACAGGCCGCACCACCGCCTGGTACAACCAAAGCACCATCTTTGGCCTTAGACCCCATTTTTTACCAAACATTGATTTGCAGGCGTAGAAAGCGACACAGGCCTTCCGCACCAGCTCCTCAATACACGCTTTCCAGTTTAGCTTACAGTCAATTATGAGCCCCAGATATTTAGTGCTAGTAGATAGGGATAGCCGCTGGCCATTTAATTTCGGTAGTTCGAAAGTAGGCGGCTTGTACTTCCTCGTAAAGACTAGTAAATCCGTCTTCTCCGGATTTAGCCTGAGGCCACAATCATGTGCCCACCTACTTAGTCTTGCCAACGTTCTTTCCATGATCTCGCTCAACACGGAAGGGAAGGGACCCGAGACTAGGATCGCCACGTCGTCGGCGTACGCCACGACTTTTGCCCCGCTTGAGGTAAGTTTTATTAGTATGTCGTTCATAGTGAGGAGCCATAGCAGAGGTGAGAGTACCCCGCCCTGCGGTGTGCCTCTGCATATCTGCTTCCTAACTTTTGCTCCCCCCAGCTCGGCTGATATTTCGCAATTAAGGAGTAGGGACGTGATCCAGTTCCTTATTGGCTCTTCCACCCCTACCCTTACGAGTGCTTCCGATATCGCGTCGGCTCTCACGTTGTTGAAAGCGCCTTCCACATCAACGAACGCCGCTAGAGTAAATTCTTTGAACAAAAGTGACTTCTCGACAGTCCGCACCACCTCGTGTAGTGCGGTCTCTGTGGATTTCCCTCTTAGATACGCGTGCTGCGCTTCCGAAAAGGCGGTGTCCTGAAGAAGTCCCCGTATGTGGATATCTAATAGTCTCTCGAAAGTTTTTAACACAAAGGATGTAAGGCTTATCGGCCGAAAGTCCTTGACCACCTCATGTCCTCTTCTGGGAATGAAAACCATCCCTGTTTCTTTCCACGTGGACGGGATGTGATTATGAATAATGCATGCTGCGAAGATCTCCTTCAGTTCCTTAACCAAAGATGCCTGAGTCTTCTGCAACATAATGGGAAGTATTCCATCTACTCCCGCTGATTTATAGGGTGAGAAGCTGTTAATTGCCCAGGCAATTTTGTCTTCTCCTAAAATTTTGTCTATCAAGGAGGTCGGTGCCTCCAGCTGCGCCACCCCTCCTCTCCGCTCCAATTCCCCAGAAGTATCCGGAAAGTGAGCTCCTATTAGAATGTCAAGGGTTTCCGCTGATGACCTTGCCCATGTCCCATCAGCGCGTTTAACGAACGTCTTGTTTGTGTGGCTGCTGGCGAGGATCTTCCCAAGCCTTGCTGAGTCCTTCTTGGACTCGATTGACTCGCAGTGTTCCTGCCAGGATCTCGTTTTCGCTGTTCTTACTGCTTTCTTGTACTCTCTCAAGCAGATCTTATACTCCTGGAAGTTCTTCCTTGAGTAGCAGTCATTAAAGACCCTCCTGAGATTCGACCTTAGGTCGCCAAGGTTCTCATCCCACCATGGTGGAAAAGTCTTTTTGCTTCTTGATATTGGACAGGCAACTTTGTAGGCTACCTGAAAGCTTTTCTCTAGAGATCTAACTCGATCGTCCATGCAGTTACTAGATTGTATGGATTTTTTACTCCTACTGAGCCTATTACTGACTATCTTGTCGTACAGACCCCACGAAGTTCGCTTCGGGTTCCTATAGGGTTTTCTTATCTCCCTCTCCAATTCTACACCAAACAGAATTGTACTCACAAAAAATTGGTATCTCATTCGAAATGACCCAGTGATTCGAAATGACCCAGTGTCTAACCGGCCATAGATTCTGTAAATCGTACCTGAAAAGTTTAAGGGCCGCTTTCATAAAAGCCTATAACCGCTAACCATAGTTTAATTGACGTATTTTGTATGGTTAGCTGTCAAATTAATCGCCGATTAAGATGAAAGTGGCCCTAAAAATAATTGAAGAAGACACCTGCCCATGCAGAGTACCGCAAACAATCGGACACCTAATTTACACATGCCCGCGGTATGAAAATTGCATCTTTCAATAAATATATATACTACATTATAAGTACTCTAAACATTTCAGTTCCTTGTCATAAAAAACCGCTCAGTACGTACACTAAAAACGAAAATTAGTTAAGTTTAAATTTATTTGTCTGTATCCACTTGCAGACAGTATATTTTCATATGGGATACTACCTAGAAACTTAGTAATATTCCTTTGCAATATTAATGAAAATATACATTCCTCGAAGCGCGGTTAGCGTGAAGAGGTCACGGGAAAAAAGTCCCTATTCCTATCCTCATCTCTCGAAAACGGAGTGTCAAACAGGTCCAATAACCATTTATCATCGTAGCCCCCAGCACCACGTTCGTTCTGATCTGTGTCTATCCGTTGTCCTGTATTTATAGTTCGAATGCTGTAGGTAAAGTTAGTATGCGTGTATATAGTTCGTGCATTAGGTTCGTGTTTCACGAATGTTTCCGAGCGGCAAGCTGCAATAGGGTTGTTTTGACACTCGTTTATTAGTTTGTTTGTCAGGCACTGCTGAACGCTATGTAATGTCAGGTAATGCTGAATGTTCTCGAGCGGCAACTCGTTAATTAGTTTGTGGGTCAGGTAATGTTAATCTTGTGCTTGAATAGAAGTCGGTAATTTTTGTCTTTTGGTTTGTTTTGTGTGTTCGCTCGTTTATCGTTACTTGTCTGGTTATTGTACCTGCTGCGTTGTTTTGTTTTTGGTAGACTAGTTTTAGAGGTTCGAATATTGCATCAGAATTGGTGCTAGTTTGTTCCTTTATTATTCTTCCGTCAGATGTCTTTAGTTTGTATATTTCCATGTTCTCAAGCACATTTAAGCGTCGCCCTTTATTTTGCACGTGAAGTGTTCTGGCTGTGCTTTTGATTTTAGGCGGGGTGCATTTGTTTTCATACATGTGGTTAGCAAAGTTCGATTCTGGTGTGATGGAGGGTTTCTTGCCTTTCTGTTGTAGTCCCTGATATGTTCCCGAAATCGTGTACTTATTTTCCGTCCTGTTTGTCCTATGTAGCTGTGCTGGCATTTGCAAGTAAGTTTGTATACCCCATGTTCGCTGAACGGCTCCGCTGAGTTGGTGTTAGTTGCTAGTTTTTGTCCCAAGTTGTTCGATGTTCTGAATGCTGTGCGGATGTTGTGTTTCTTGAAAAAGTTGGCCAACTTGTATGTGGTGTTTCCAGTGTATGTCATAACTGTCCAAACTGTCCACTAGATGTCTTAATGCTGCATTCTTGTGTTGTTGCGGATGGTTCGATGTACAGTGGATTATGTTGTCCGTGGTTGTTGGTTTTCTGTAGATGTCATAGTTGAACTTGTTCGTGAGTGAACAAGTAGTTCAGTTTTCCCTCCTTCTCCGTTTCCATTGTAAATTTTATGCTCTCATGCTGATTATTTAGAAATTCCAGTATTTGTTCTTCACAGTTTTTATTTAATACGCAGATGATGTCGTCGACATACCTTGCGTAAAATACTACTCCCAGCTTGGTTTTTAGCTCTTGCATATACTTCATTTCCAAATTCTGCATGAATGCCTCCATGAGGATGGATGAGGTTGGGTTGCCCATTCCCAGTCCATTTATTTGTCTATATATTTTATTGTCAACCCTGAAATAGTTTTGTTGTAGCGTTGTTCTGAGG